>JBBMOJ010000241.1:0-61555 GCA_038090695.1 Sclerotinia spermophila | reverse complement strand
AGAGATCTCTAGACACTTCCACGTGACCCTAGAGGCAGCTCCCGTAACACCTTTAATAAAACAAATTGTAATATAGGTTTTAAAATATTCTAGAAAATAATAAGAGGAGCTGTAGTAATACGAAATTGTTTTTCCAAAACCGAGAGGCCGAAGATAAAGCTTGTTATATATAATATTATTAGATTAAATAGATAGATAGATTAAATAGGCCAGTAGGGAGACCTATTATAGAGCAGAATTGGTTGGTGACTATCCTAGATCCGGTGACGAAAGATCATGTGAGTGTGAGCGGTGTAATATACACATAAAATCATACGTATACAGAATAGAGAAGGGGCTTCAGCAAGGGATACACATCTGTCCGCCAATACTCGGGTGTAACGTCGTCTGAAGGGGTGAGTGTTGAAAGACTTCACAATCAAACAGCAAACGTCCATTTGTCGAGAGCTCGATCTCCTGCTCAATTGACAGTGTCTCGATTTTTCCGCCGGTTGATCATCACTTGTTGGAAGCCTATTAGTACCAATAAGAACACTGCTTCGTTTGGATACAAAGAACGATACAATGACTTCAGCCGCAAAAGAGGTATATGTCCTTGAGAGAAGTCCCCTAGGTTCCTCCCGGTTAGTCTGGATCTTAATTCCCACTTTTGTACTCACGCACTAAGTGATCAAGTCTCTACGTTCAACATTGGCTTTGGCAAAGATTAGTCGGACACCTTCTACATCCCAGTATTCCAATCAGAGAAAACATCAAGATTGCCGATATAGCATGTGGAACAGGGTGAGCGCTCTTATGACTCAAACACCCCATAGACACAAAATTAATGTTACTAACAATAATGAAGGATCTGGCTCATAGATCTAGCAAAAAAGCTTGCAAAATCAAAGACAAACGCACAATTAGACGGTTTCGATATCTCAACTAATCATTATCCACATTCAGCTTTACTCCCCACGAATGTAAAACTAGATATCTTAGATATTTTCAAACCCGTTCCAGAGAGATTGAAGGGGCAGTATGATGTGGTTCACATAAGTCTTCTCTGTGTCGTGATCCCTGATGGAGATCCACGATATGTTTTAGATAACGTGTTGACTTTACTTAGTGAGTTACTTCCTTGAATAGAGTATTTAACGTGGAACAAACTGAAAATGTCGTGTTTAGAGCCAGGTGGATACATCCAATGGAAAGAAAACGATTTCAGCATCATGGCATGCACAGCTGCTACTCCAGTCGTATCAACCAGCAACCTTAAAGAGCTGCGAAGATGGATATATGAAGTTCCTTTGAAGAAATTTCCTAGCTTTGAGTATGACTCCATTCTTTTTTCTCCGCTTTAAAAAGTACGCTACTATACTGTGTCCTGACATTACATAGGTGGATACGCAAACTCAGCTCCATCTTCCAAGAACGAGGAATAACAATTCTGGATGAACAACTTCTCGAACCCGAGGCCGACGTTGCGTATGCGTGGACATTAATGCATATGAATGGTATAAAAGAATTGGTCAATGTTGCAGGAGAGGAGTCAAGGGACGTATTGGGATTGTATGATCGAGCGGCTCATGAGGTACAGAGGGGTGCTTGTTTAAGTATGATGTTGGTAAATGTTGTGGGCAGAAAGGCAGGGGGCGATCATTCTTAGTCTAATCGTCACTTTTTCACAGATCGGTCTCTCAAAAGACAAGGAAACCTCAGAATGGAAGAGGATTGAGATGTTGCGTGTGGGCAAGAGGCAGTTTGTCCCGTCTGATGATGGCAAAGGAATGTTACAGAATAATCAAATGGACCAACTGAGAGGCTTAGATGAGTACCCATTGATAAAAGAGACTTGTATGCCCAATCCTTGATTACGGGAGCTCTCAGAAAGGCTTTTCTGTTGAATGAGAGCTTAAAATTACCTTTCTATCCCTTTCCGCCAAAAGTTCCGATTGTTTAAAGAGAACTCGCGCGTCTAAGTTTAATTTGGAAGCGGTTTACTTCTCAGTTCCTGTTCCAATCTAAGCTAAATCGCCAACGGCATATCATTACAAAACGCTTCGAGAATACTACACGATATGGATTGAAAGCTGCCTGCATGTTAAGATGATACTAACTTACTTAAACGAAAGCAGCTGGTGCGCGAACTCTGAGGTCAAATATACCAACCCTTCATTAGCAACGGGATTGTTTGCTTGTTTTTGCCTCTATGGTATGCCATTTATGCTGCACCTGATATATACAAGAACCTCTCTAAAATGTGTACTGCTCAGAATCGACGGCCATGACACACACTGTATAATTTACAGAAAAGACATCTTTTTCTCATCCCACGTCTTTTCTAAACTCATCTGTTCATTATCGTTCCCATTCTCCTCTATTGTCCTCTATTGTCCTCTCCCCGTCCCCACATTTATCCTTCAGAAGTTTATCATACACCACCCAAATGTATCTAAAGAATGTACGCATTGCGTGAACTAGCCAATCCGGAAGCTTGCCATCCTTGTCTGCAAAGATCTTACCCAGTCCAAACAGCGTGAAAACGACAGGTATTATAAAGGTCATAATAATCGTTTGCGCCATCTTCTGTCTGAGTGTCGTGACTTTATACGATCTAATACCATACAAATAATCGACGTATTCCTTTGGTAAATTATGCTCTTCGGCCCCGTCTGTTATTAACTTCAGGTATCGTGCAGATGGCTGCGCATAGTTTGGATCTGCGCGAGCAATGCGATTTGCATCATTGCTGTTGAATGGACAGAACAAAGTATATGCCTGAAATGGTATGCTACTAGGATTCGGGTCCACGGTCTTGCTACCCTTCGGAAGCACAAAACATTGAACAACTTCTTCTTTATATGATGCACCACCTCCTTCGGTAGCGATTATAGTCCTGTAGTCTTCAGGAGTCACTTCATAGACTACACCAACCAACCCCTTATGCCATCTTGTCTTGTGATAATCTTTTGATCGAGGAGAAATCGATCGGTCTTTCTTATACTGACAATTTGCGAAGCAAGGTTCTGTGTAAGGTATCCCGCATAAATCGAACGTGAGATCCATTGCAGGAACATGAACATTGACCGCGCTCAAGGGGTTAATGCCGCGTTTTCCCTTGAAGGTCTCGGCAGAAAGATTGGAGCCATAGGCTAGATAAAGGACAGTCTTTGGTTTTTCCCGGTCGGCTAATGTTGGTGGAAGCAGCGGCACAGCACTCAATTTCAATCGCGAGGTTGATGTTCGAGGCAGTTTAACTGGCTCGGAAACAATCACCGGCTGTTTGGGAGCGTATAGGTCCCAGAATCTTTGAGGCGCTGCGCATGGTTTCTCGTCGGGCTGCATGATGAGTAAAGAGTGTGTACGATGTTCAGGGTAAGAGATTGGTCCGCTGGTAACAAACGCGATTGAAGCACAAAATGACGAATTTATAGACTTGAAGAAATAGTACCTACTGAGTCCTACCTTTATGCTTATAAAGCTTCTTCATCGTTGATTAAATTGTTGATGATTCTAAGACCGCTCTTCCGCTGTTAGTTGACTTGCTCGGACTTCAAAGTATACCGTTTCCCGCACCGTAGAGCTGCTTTAGATGTGTCAAAAGGCTCTAAAAGCGGCACTAATCAACCTCAATACGAATCTAGACATACGGTCCTTTACAAGATCTCCCAGAGAGTTGAATATTTTTCTTTCCAGAAGAGGGTTCCACATTCCATGATGCTCTAGCGCCAAGTCCTGATTTGCGAAATCTGTGTGTTATGCCCTCGGACCAACCCTTGATATCACTGTCGGCAGTCAGCCACGAAATGCCTAGCAGCTTGAGATATATGTGCAGCATCCTGGTGTAAGCCCTAGAGCTGATGGCTTTTGGGAAAACCCATGATCTGTTGAGTAACCTTGCGTTTATGCCATGGGAAAGAAGCAGAATCCACACTATGGGGATCGACTTGGGGAGAAATTGGGTAAATGGCACAGGGAAGGAGTATGGGCTAACTCTTAAGGTGATGAAAGTTGCATCATGAATAATAAGCGAATTGTAATTGGTTGATAGAGAGCATTTGTTCTACGGCTTCCAATAGCAGTCAAATGCTCTCACCTCCTCCCTTCCGAATTAAACCAGCTACTGTCTCCGGCTGTGCAAGATATGGGCAAGGACCTGTCTTTATTTCAAACGCTATCTCAATATTCGCTTCCTTCACAATCTCCCGAACTTGCTTTAAAGAAATGCTTTTATCTTGAAGATGCATGATATACGCTGAAAGTATGTATTTCCAAGCTTCGTAGGTCAATGGAGACATCCCAATTCTAAATCATACGTCATTTATGGGTGCCCCTCAAAATCAGACACTCACTCACCCTAGCGAAAGAGAAGTCAACTTGCT
Organism: Sclerotinia spermophila; assembly: GCA_038090695.1. Taxonomy (NCBI): domain Eukaryota; kingdom Fungi; phylum Ascomycota; class Leotiomycetes; order Helotiales; family Sclerotiniaceae; genus Sclerotinia; species Sclerotinia spermophila. Next base: position 57,191 of record JBBMOJ010000241.1, on the reverse strand, counting down.
ACTCCAATATTCTGCATCTTCTGCAGAGGAGTCGTTGCAAAATCTCGCATCACCGTCAGTGATAGTTGAAGTACCATTCTACTGAGACATTAGCAATTTCTTCAAAGACGTATCAAAACAAACCTCACCAATGGCACGGAAGTTTTAATCCTGATCAATCACGAAATTCGGTTCCAAATCAGGACTCGAAACAACGCCTTGGAATTCCTCAAACATATTCTTCCCTGCCCTAGGTAATAAAATGCCAATACAAATGACCCTCACTATCCCGCCGCTCTTTCCCTCGGTTTGGCGTTCCTTTTTACTCAAATTACGTGAAGCTTTGCTGCCGCTAACGCTACCCCCGGAGTGCATCACCACCATTACTCCTTTATCCTCATCTGATAAATCTTTTATGACTTTGCGGATTGCGACCACATCTTGTGAGAAGTCAGGATGCCCAGGATTAGCGCCTGCGCTGGGTAAATTGACTAGAACAGTGGGATAGCCTTTCTTTTCCAAAAGTTTGGCTAGAGGTATAAATCTTTCTGGAGTATACCAGGAGCATGAGATGAAAACCACTGTAATTTGAGATTGACCATGATTGTAGATGTTTTGAATAGAATGATTGCAAAGTCCGATTTGATTGCAAATCTGATATTCCGGTCTTTTGTCCTCTATTTTTTGAAAAAGTCCAACAAAGGAGTTTCATGATTTCAGATTCTAATCCCACTTTATTGTCTGATCTTTAAATCTCGCCTGCTGTTCACGATGTTCCTTTGCATCACTCCTTGTGCGTTTCCTTCTACCCCATATGTCATCTTTCTAAAGGGAAGTTTCATGTCCAAGGCCTCGCTTACCACCGCATAGATACGATACCCACACCTGGCGATGGTTGAACTTTGCTCAGATCAACCATTTCCATCCATCAAAACTTTATCAGAAATATGAACCCGCCATGCTTCTCGTCTCAAATGCAGTCACATGATCTATAAACACACTCTCTCATTGGATCTTTCGCCACAGCTGAAACCCGTTGATCTGTCAATTTACCGGGCTCCCCTTCACGACGCAGTCGCCCAATTCAGAATTCAAGCTACATGGGCAGTGCTCTAGATGCATATCCAAGGAACTTCCGCAATGAACATATCACCTGCCAAATTTCGCAGGAAAATCACTGATCTCGTCTTCTAGCACAAAGCCGTTTTCCCCATCATCACCTCATTCTTTGTGGTAAGACTACAGCTATTGATGTATATAGTGCAAAGTGCATCCCATATGCAGTTCCTATGCGCTACATACCGGAGCTGACGATATGCTGAATTGCTGTGCACCCTTTCGAGGCCAATGCTTTTGGATCGAACATGCTCAGTACTTGCTGCATCTTCAAATGCAACCATGAAGTTCGGTGGATCAGAAGACGTTCAACCCAAATGACGCTGAACAATGGTGCTGCCCTCTTCATGGTATATATTTTGAGGAGCAGCAAACTATTTTTGCTCTTTTCAGCTGTTCCCAAACAATGTTTATACTTATTCAAATCAATGCAATTGTTCAATCTAATTCAAGCATAAGCTATAGATGAGATCTTCTCATATAGAAGCCAAAGGTAGTGGCAATGGTAAGATCACAGTGTCACAATAATGACTCCAAACGTTAACAGTCTGATGAGCTAACCAATTCTTGAGCTTTCGAGTTTAAAATTCGGTGATACAAGTCTAGATCGGAAATTAGCGACATGATGAGGGAGTATGCGGTTGTCGGGAAAGATGGAAGACAGCACAATTCGAGTGTTCGTCTCGGACAGAATTTCGAAAATGTGTCGGATTTGTTCGGAGGAGTACCCACGTGTCAGTGGAATAGTACTTGCGGATTGTAATGGCTTCAAACTTGGCCACTGAATTGGATCGTAGGCCGTAAAGACTGTATATATTCGAACTTAGTCTCCGTCCAGACTGATTATACTCCTATCAGCTTATACAATTACTATTTTTTGATCATAGCGTACGTTTGGTCACAATTCATCTGAGCCACCTTGTATGCCTGCTACAAATATTCCACAACTCTTTTATAAAGCCATTCAAACAAAACCAGTCTTCCACATCTGACAATGCATGGGAGCGGAACTCCAAATGGCGTTGAACAACAACGAAAGCGCATAGTTTATTGGAATGGAAAATGCAACAGGTGCAATACTTTGTATTAAACTTCTCATGTCAATAAGACGACTGAACGCGGAGACACATCTGGCAATCAGTCAATAGGCTGAAGCCACCATCAACCACGAAACAGATTGAACTTCCGCCAATATTCGAGCACTTGCCGATCACGTTCACTCGAATCAGGATCAAGCCGCTCTCATATTAAGTGGCTCATTCCATGCCAATGACATGATCATTCTTCTATGCAGTATGGGCACACTTGTGGTTATTAATATTCCCGAGCAGCGGATGTGATGCTAAAGGAGCGACCTCGGCTGATCCTGGCCATCGATACCATCAGAGAGTCCTTGGAGTGAAACGTATTTGAGGAATATGTTATATGTCTCCAGGGCCGGAGTAATCATTTGTCCGGCAATGCTAGCGTTTATACAAAACGTGGCTCCATAGACGATTTGGTCAACCAGATGGTAGGATGGATATTGGAGCTATTCGATATCTACAGAAGGGATCTCGAAAGGTATGATGTTTCAAAAAATGAATAGAACCCCTATGTAATGAAGATTGTGCGAACATGTCTACATTGGCTTTGAAGTTATGGGTGAATATGGCTCGACGGACAGGGGCGTGTAAATTGGGAGAATTTCACGTAAACGGATCAGACGAGAGCCAAAGATTTTGGAAAAGAAGTTGCTGTACACTCGAGATCTTAAGCAAATAACTATCAAAATTTTGCATACACGACGTGAGCCCTGGTGAAACAAAGATGTCCAGTTCAATTGTTTCGATTGGTTGTAATCTTACAACCTCCGATAAATATGTATGTCAAGATCAAATCCGACTATGATTTGTCAGCAGCCTTCTCGAGGTGGGGCCATCCTTTTAAGCTTTGTAAACTTGTTCCTTGAGATCACAGTAATGCATACTTTCAGCAGAATACTACACATATTTAATCATGGCCCTTGTATCCGGACCGGGTCGAGCAGGCTCTACCACTCTGCCAGATGAACTTCAGCTCGCCATCGAGCCCCATGTGAAATATATACAGAGTCTCGACTCCGTAGGTATTCTCCCTCCTCGTATCCCCACCCGCACTTGTTGACATCTTCTGCTTATAGCGCAAAGATGAGCTCGAATATTGGCACACAGAACATTTAAGATTAAACGGACTCTACTGGGGCCTCACCGCACTTCATTTACTTGGTCGACCTGATGCGCTACCGAGACGGGAAACAATTGATTTCATTTTGAGCTGCCAGCACAAAAATGGCGGTTTTGGAGCTGCCCCAGGCCATGATGCACATCTGCTATATACAGTTAGTGCTGTGCAGTCATTAGTGATGGTGGATGCAGTAGAAGATCTTGAGAGGAATTTGGATGGTAAGGGAAAGGATTTGGTTGGGAAATGTGAGTATTTTCACACATGCGATTTGAGAAGGGATACCATTAATGCTTTCGATATGCAGACCTTGCGGACCTACAAAATAAGGATACGGGAACCTTTGCAGGCGATGAGTGGGGCGAGGAAGACACTAGATTTCTTTACGCAGCATTCAATGCACTTTCACTGCTAAATTTTCTACATTTGGTGGATGTTGATAAGGCAGTGGACTACATTATTTCGTGTGCGAATTTCGATGGGGGTTATGGGGTTAGCCCTGGAGCTGAATCGCATTCGGGACAAATATTTGCATGTTTGGGTGCATTATCAATTGCCAAGCGGATAGACGTGGTTAACATTGATAAGCTAGGTAGATGGCTGAGTGAGAGGCAACTAGATTGCGGTGGTCTGAATGGCAGACCCGAGAAAAAAGAAGATGTTTGTTACAGCTGGTGGGTTGCGACGAGTCTCGCTATGATCGGAAGGCTACACTGGATCGATGGAGAGAAACTTGCCAATTTCATCCTGAAGTGTCAGGACACAGAGGAAGGTGGCTTTGCCGATAGACCAGGTGATATGGTCGATGTATTCCACACCTGCTTTGGCGTTGCCGGCTTGTCTCTTCTAGGGTTCCCTGGTGTTGAAGAGGTTGATCCTATGTAGTAAGTTTTCTGGCCGTTAACAGTTCTACTTCCACCAGCTGACCTCATTTAGCTGTATGCCGAAGAGAATAACTGAGCGAGTGCTAGGGCAACCCTAAGATATCTCTGCATTAATGACATTATGAATTATGAACTAGGTGAATGTATTCCCAATGATCTGTCCATCGGATCTTCGTAACTTTGGGTGTTTTCGGTAAGTGGACAAAAGGGGTTTCGTGAGGTTAGACCTCTTCATACAAATTCTCCGATACTCAACGTCCGATTTGATTACGGAAGTTACTCAAGCAACATAAACGTTTCTTAACAATTCCCTATTGTAATCAAGTACATATTTCCTTTAACTCCTGCCATCTAATAACCTTATATCGAGTAAATAGTGGTACCAGGATACAAGGCAGGAGAATAGCAATTCACTGACTATGAGGTGTTCATGACTTAACAGTAGCATGAACACTCAAATGTCAATGGTACATACATGATATTAAGGAAAGATAACATATACTTCAATGTACCTTTATATACTCTTCATCATTGATTTGTGTTTGTATAATTGCGATATGGCTAGGGTTAAAGGTAAAGTGAAGTAATGAGAAAGGATGAGAGGATGGAATTGGCAGATGACAGGAGATCTCATGAAGATGCCAACGCAATTCAAGTCAGAGGCGCTCTCATGTACCATTGTTCTCGCCATAGAGTGAAATGGGTGCGAATTGCCCTTATAATTTATATCCTCAGTCAGTCGGTGTAAAATTGGTATTATCACGAAGACCTAAGAACTAGGAACTTGCTCAAGTAGTTTAACTATGGTTTCTATCTTCAAACCTCATTGACTGAACAAACAATACCTGAGATATGTTACCTGTTTGCTATCATCCCTCTCACCATCATTGCTGTGAGCATTTCGACAGGTGGGGGCATAATAGAAAGGACCTTTGTCGTTGTTGACCAATATGTATCCAGCATGTCGACTTGAATCCTAGATTTCAACCACAACAATTCTTCCCATTATATGGCAGGTTTTATAGCTATACATTCCAATGAATCATCATATACGTTCCATTACTTTTCCTTTGTTATATACTCAATTTGATCTTATAATTTCGAATCAACAGGGACAGTGATATACAATACTCTCCAACAGCAGAAACTGAGAGCTTTCACCATCTAGAAAAAATTATATTGTCATTCTTTATTTCTATGTTACCGTCATTGCATTGCCAATTGATTACATATCTTGCAAAAGGTCAATAATCATTCATCTAGCTTGATATTTATTCCTTTACCCCATTCATTCTCATCTCCATTACTAAAGTCATGTCAACTTGATTTGGCAAGAAGCCTTCGATCACAACACTCTCTTCCGGAATTGACAATACTCCACTAAACCACCCACGCACCTTCCGTATTTTCTCTCTATCGTATAGTTTAATTCTCGATCGTTGTCGCCTCTTTTTCTTTCCGTCACTCATCAATCTTCATCGTATGCAAGTCCTTTCTTTCTCAATTGTCCTATTTTGAGGAAACCATCTTCTTCACACAAATTTGGAGAAGTAATCGACGACTTGCTACCTTTGCTCATTCCCCTCGACAATTAGGAGCTAGAGCATTTATAAGAACAATCTGTAAGTTTTGATTCCGCTCAACCTCTTTACACAAAGCAATGCCCTTGAGCTACAACAATTGCTCCTGAAGCTTTAAAGATACTCTTAGTGGCATAGCATAAAAAAAATGCTTGCTCCTATTGTACAAGATTGACTTGATATCTGCGGCTTATTCAATCGAAAACGCAGATGAAAACGTCTGCAGAAATTCACTTGTTCTTCATTCCAACCAGACATCAGTCGTGTACCTTCAATTTCTGCGCAATTACACGATCACTAATGAGTTTTAATGGATAGCTGCAATCAAGATGTCGAAGAACCACACCAATATCCCACTGCACTGCAGTATTTGCCCAAAGCATCCTCAATTCTCCGATGTATCTCATCTTCTTACTCATACTTCTTCAAAAGCCCACTTATCCAATTTTTTTAAGCTTAAAATTCGAGCTGCGTCGGAATTGACAGCAAAGGTTCAGCTGGACAACTTTGAGGATTGGTACGACAACTATGATCTCGAACGCTTATTATCCGAAAGACTTGCCTCAAAAGACCAGAAGAAAGCTGCTAAGGATAAGAAGATCAGAAACAGCAAAGCAGTGGTAACTGTTCCCGTGCGAATGGAAACTGCTCGGGTGTACTGACAGTAATAAAAACAGTCCAATCAAACAAAAATCAAGAGAGAAAGCGACCAGCTCATCGACAATGAGGCCAATCTGGCACCCATGTTTCGAGCTCCTGTTCCAAGAATGCATCTCTGGCCAACTACAACAAACAACAGTATTAATAATAATCATACATCTACATCTAACCCTGACTCCGAATTGGGAAATGAGTGGGACCATAGTGCTTTGTATGCAACGCCAACTTCTCGACGTCAAATTCCAGGCTTCACACTTCAAAAGACGCCATCGGCAGCAGGAACCACATCGGATGCCACCAAGTAAGCAGACTAGCTGTCTCACCTTGGAGAATCGTCATACTAACTAGGTTTCGTATAGTCTTACTACGCCATTCAAGGAGGAGGCAGATGCTGAGATCACCGAGAAGCTTTCCGACAATGCAAAATTGAAGGGTGTTTTCTGGCCCGGCATGGATCTCTTTGATTCCGCCACTGCCGAGATGAAGCGAATGAGAAATCAGAGAAAAGATGGCTCAATTCTTGAATTGATGATGGCTGCTTCTGCAGAGGTTCAACCCACTGAAGTTTCCTACCACCCTGATGGAGAATTCCGAACGTCCCGACATATTTTCGGTCCTCTCTCGACTGAGACTAGTCCTGTACGTCCTTTCAGATCGTGGTCAATTCTTCTCGCATTGCAATACCACATGCTGACTTATATTGCTTAGATTCGCGATCCCACTCCAAAGAAACGTAGAACTCGCAAAGCGGCCTTGGCAGATATCAGCGTCAATGTACCCCGTCTTAGATCCGGTCGACCACCAAGAAATTTGGCGAGAAGCCCTGGAAAGCGACAAGTATCCACTAGAATACGTCAGCCTGCTGGTCAACTTGCCTTACAATCAACACCTACACTCAATCCATTGGCATTCGGCGCTAGATTCACTCCAAGCAACGAGGAAGATGAAGAGTTTCGAATGACTATGGAAGAGATGGGAGCCAAGAAGCGTTCCTTTACCGTTTTTCAAGATGCTCCTGAGATCAGTCCGGGTCGTACAGAGAGCCCATTGGAAGATCATCGGTTCGACTTTTCGGATGGTCCCTCAACTAGCTTCACGAACGCAGATATTGGTAACCAGGCCTCTCCCACGCCACTTGTTAAACCCACTGCAATGCGTATGTTCGCTAAAGACAACGGTCAATCTGATGTCCATATTCGTCGAACCGTTTCGACTCCTCACCATGGATTCCCGGCTCAAATGTTCTTTGATAATGCATCAATGTATAACCCACTCTACAACCATCATCCTCGATCCTTCTCATATGGAGGTGATCAGGCGGACCTTTCCCAAATGAGCCAGGGAAGCAAGCCAATGAATGCTTATGGTCAAGGTTTTCATGGAGACTTCAGCTCGATCAGCCACGGTTCACGCTTACCTAGCACCCATTTACACCTGTCAGGCCCCATCACTAATGGTGCAAATGTTAATATGCCACATTTTGGTATGTGATCTTGGGATCTTCTACTTTTTATAACGTTTCAAACGCCATGATCTCATATATTACCGCACACAGGCGTTTTGACTTTCGAATAAGATTTGTGATAGCAGGCATTGTTGTGGTCGGATTTTTATCGCAGGAGGCATATATTACGGAACTCTTTTTTCCTGTTTTTTTTTACCACTCTACAATTATTTTAACTGGAAATGAGGCGTTAAAGAGCTGGTAATTGCGCGGGGTATGCTGGTTCTGCATTGCTATCTAATTTTTTGACCTGGTATCATATATATATTTTACAACTGCTCCATACCCATTATAAGCTGATCTAGCTGATCGGCGCCATTCTCTAGTACATTAGAAATCATCTTAGACAGTCCCAATAACTTCTTCTGTTTAACTTGCGTCTCCAGCTCTCGTGATTTAGATGCGGCAGTATCAAGTACAGATTTCGGGACGCGTGCTAATCGAGCCACATTCAACCCATAAGATCTATGTGCAACTCCTTCGCCGACTTCATACAAAAATGTGATCTCCTCGTCAACATCTTCACCATCATTATCCGCATCAGGATTAGAAGCTTGCCTTCCACCCCTCTCAGCTGTGAACTTCATATGCACATTCCTCAGCTCTTTTCCCTTTTCAAATCCCCTTGCAACACTTGCCAAAGTCTGATAATGCGTAATAAACAAACACAAACACTTCGTCTCTCTAACCACCCAATCTAAAACCGCTTCTGCTATTGCTACTCCATCGTGCGTACTAGTTCCTCGTCCCAATTCATCCAATATGACTAAAGACCTAGGACCTGCTGATTTCAATATTGATGCTGTTTCAGAAAGCTCAACCATAAATGTAGATTGTGCAGTAAATAATGAATCATAAGCGCCCATTCGTGTGTATATGCCATCTAGAAGACCCAGTTTGGCGGATTCAGCAGGTACGTAAGAGCCGATTTGCGCGAGGATGGATATTAGTGCTACTTGGCGCACGTAAGAAGACTTGCCGCCCATGTTCGGGCCGGTTAATAAGAGGGCGCGCGTATGGTCGGGAGAGGTGGAAAGAGATGTGTTATTGGGGATGTAGGTTGAGGGGAGGAGTTGTTCGACCATGGGGTGACGGCCGCCGATGACGGAGATTTCGGTTGTGGAGGTAAAGATCGGTTTGCAGTAGCCTGGGAGGGAAGCCACGGTTGCGAGGGAGAGAAGACAGTCGAGGGTTGCGAGGTGGGAAATGGTATCGCGGATCAGGGCGTAGTGAGTGGAGATTTCGGTGAGGAAGGCAGAGAATGCGGTATCACAGGCGGACGAGAGTGATTCTTTGTGCTGATCACGTTCGCGGAGGAATTTGATGACCTCGGGGGTGTGGAAACGAGACATCTTTTTTGTGCCTGAGATTTTCGCCCAAGAAGCGGGCACGTTTTTGAGATCTGTGTTGGGGACTTCGATGAGGTATTCGATTCCAGCGATGGTGACATAAGTGACAGGAGTCTTCTTGGATAGTTTGGTAGCGGCGACCATGCGGTGCGCCTCAAGGTCTTGTTCGACGGCTCCGATGCCGCATTTATGATCGCCAATTTCGTCGGTTTCGTAATCCTCCAGAAAGAACGCGTATTTGTCATCTTTTCGGGCAGCTTGGGCATTAATTCTATCGAGGAAGGATATTACGATTTCGCCAATTGCGGGAAGAGATGCAACCGCTTCATTGAGGATGAGTGAGTCGAAGCCTGCATCTGAGGGTGTTTTGACATGTGCAAATTCATTAGCAATTCTTTGCATCGTCTGAAGAACGGTGAGGAGTTCTGGTCGTGTGCATTTGCCATAGTATATCCGGAGTAAACTTCGCTCTAAATCTGATCTAACTTCTCGCAGGGTGGCATTTAATTTGTCTACTTTGGGAGTATTGGCGTTTTCTTTCAGTTCTTCCACTGCGGCGACTCTCTCTTCCAAGCGCTGCTTGTCTAGAAGAGGTCTACCAACCCATTTTCGCAATAGTCTTTGACCGAATTTTGTTTGAGTTTTATCCAGAGTCCAAAACAGACTTCCTTTCTCGGTATGGTCCGTTTGGTTGGTATAGATCTCGAGGCTTGTGAGGGTGTTTCCGTTTAATAGCATGTGTGATCGAGCACTAAATGACTGGAAGTATTTGGTGAGATCGAACACATGTTCCAATCCATATTCAGTCATATGAGTAATCATAGCAGATAGACAAATGGTAACCGGCTCAGTAAGTTTCAAGACTTTCTCTAAAAGCTCCTGCTCTCGTGCGTTGCTGCTGCTTTGATGAGCCTTCAGTTTGTCCGCATAAAACTGGGCTACATGAGAGTAAGATTCGGCAGCCATGGTTTTCGACTTTTTCACACGCTCAACTCTGATTCTGTCACCAAACATATTGGTACTACTCCCCGAAAGGTGCTGTACAAGCTTGTCGGTAGCTTTCGTAAGTTCTCCAACTATGAGAAATTCGCAAGGGGCAATGTGTAATAATCGTGTCTCGATTTCACCCCGCATGAAGCCATCCTCAAAGTTATCGTATATGACATCTCCAGTGGCAGGTTGAACAGCCAATATACCAACTTCGACCTTTTCGTCAGTTCCCCAACCTTTAGCTTTCGTCTCCGTAATGCAAAGGAGGTAACCTGTCGCAGGAGCTCCACCAGACGGTGAATCAGTAGAGTCTAATCCATCAATATCATCAATGTATGTGCCTTTGGTGTAAACATTCGTAAGCTTTCTAACGAAAGGAGCATTTCGATTATCTCCAGCCTTCTTCAATGCAGCTGTCTCCGTTTGTCGAACAATACCAATTTTGTGGCCCGCAGCGACAAGCCTTTTTGCGTGGACTGGGAGTCGATGAACCGGAATACTTGCAGATGCAAAGTAATTAAGATGCGCCTCAGAAGGATCTATCTTACGTCAGAAACATCATCAGGTAGATTCACGATAGAACAGCTTACGTTCATCGAATCGAAATTTGCCTGGTATGCACACAATACTGAGCACTTTTGCTGCTGTTCTGGCATCTTCGCCAAAAAACTTAAACTTGTAGCCAACTTCCACAATCAACAGAGTATCCATACGTTTGCGCTTGATGTCGATAACTTGTAGCTCCATAGGAGTTAGTTTTCCCGTCTTTGCCCCCTTCTTGGTTTTCACAGGCGCAGGCGGTTCCTCTTCGTCCTCCCCTTCTTCATCTCCGACTTCTAAAACTGCATCTTCTTCATTTATAATTCGCCTGAGACTATCTGGATGTCCCAATTTCTTGACAAACTTCTTGTGTAACTCGGCCTTCCGCGCTTTCTCTAATTCGTCTTCAGATTCCTCCTCGATTGTAGGCTCCGCGGCTGCTTGACTTGACCCTGAGAACATGTATTTATTTGTTCGCAGTGATGACTTTGAATTGCCTCGCTTTAAGCTAGACGATGTTGTTCGAGAATCGGCGGCTGGCAGAGCATAGCTTTCGTCATTTTCCTCCTCAGCATCAACACTTTTAGCTCGTTTGGATGGTCTCTCTTTTCCACCAGTATTTCCCCCGTTTTCGTCTTCTTCCAAAACTCTCTTCAAACGGTTTCCCGTGGTTCTAGCAGCTTCATTGGTTTCTTCGTTGCTATCGGCATCATACAGATTTCCTGGGGCTTTGGAAGCAGTTGGCGGGCTTGAATCCTGCGGTTTTTGACTAGACTTTGGTGTAAAGAAACTAGATATGGATTTTTGCGTCTTAGCTGGAGTTGGATTTAGTTTGCCCATGATGCCAGGATCCCAAGAAACTGTGTCGTAAAAGAGGGGATTGATTTTAGTTGATAATTGATATCAAGGGGACGCGACGACGCGACGACGCGACGGGCGTAAAGTGTATTACATAATCAACCTAGCACCTCCACCTACAAAAGTTTGTTCTAAAAAATCATCATGATGATTGATTGTAAATGTTACGAAACCACATATTCTTAAATAGATACCTCCTTCGCAGAACACCCACAAAGATATTGTATCTGTACACCAAGTCCTTATATAACATTCCTCGTCAGGAAACTCCGGCGTCAGAACCTGAATCTGGGAGCTCTAATCGTTGCAACACGTCAATGTATAAATGCACATGGAAACATTGGGATTTGCAGCTGAGGGTGATTGGCAGCTAAAGGTGATTAACAAGTAATCTATCAACGAGTATGTGTATTACCAAGGTTCAGTCTTCGAACAAGCCATGAAAGGGTGGATGATGCGCTACAAGATGTTAGTAAGTTGTATAACACTCAAATTATTGGAAGGCTATCGATGGACCAACATTGTCCCAGACCAAATGTTAAGAGGCATGATACAAGACAATTTCATCCAAGTTTGATAGTAGAGATCGAAATGCAGGTCTAGTGGCCTTATGGCACTTTACATTTGCTATCTTACCAATGCAAAATTCGTGCAGCGAAGCCAATCAAGCAGAGTGAACAAGCAGAGCAATTTCAGATGGTTTTTTCTATGTTTGCATGACTAACGCTATCTACAAGAACCTGTGTAGCCCCGTTATCATTTGCAAGTCTATATTTGTCTCGTCCAGTGTGTTCAATAGTCCGAACTGCAGTCCGACAATCAGAAGCTTTCATTTCCTGGATTCAATTAAGTTATTCTAATGATTTGGAGTATCGAATCCGTTTTGAAAATTGCTGTCAGGAGTCGTGTGTATAATTATTGTGTTTATCTAATAATCTATACTAACGTGCGAGTTCAGAAGAGAGGCTTAGCTTTCCAAGCTAGTACTAGCGCAACAGGTGTTTCTAGCAATTGTATTGCTTTCAAATTTTGAGACCCTCTAATTGTCGGACTTCAATCCGGAGTATTGGAAATCCTGATCTCGTCGTCTATTTGGCTCTAGGCCCATTCTTCCACAGCAGCGCCATAAGCTCACAAAGTATACAAGAAGTCTGGTCTCTTATCACCCAAAGCCTTCTCCTCAGCCTCATTGAGTCCCTGAACCCAGGAATCTCTTTCACCTCTGAGTCTCTTGCTATTTTCCCTTTTCAATAAGAAACGTAGTAAGGCGCTGCCACCCAGCAAGAAAGCAACCAAGAAAGAAATAACAATAACGTGGCCGGTAATATATCTGGGCTTTTGGAAATAGATGTTCGAGCTGATGATACCACACATATTACCCCATCCAATCATTATTCCTAGAACAATACCTCGCTTATAAGAGCCTTCAATGTTATTGGAAATCCAAGAGATAGTGTTAGCTACACAAGGGTAGATACCGAGGGCACCGAGGAAAGTTCCCGCATATTTGACACCTGGTTGCTCGCTGCCTAGTAGCATAGCAAAACCAGCGATAGCAAGGGAAGACACGAAGATATTGCATAGGCCTCGTTGACGGGTACGATCAGCGACGAATCCAATCACGACTGTCAGGATAGCAGCTGCTACATAGGGTGGAACTGAGAGGAGCTGTGCTCTGGTTGTTGTGTAGCCAAGCTGACTGATGATTGTAGGAAGGAATAGCGAGAACGAGTACAGAGGCATGCAGCACCCGCTATATAAAAAGGCGGCGATCCACGTCTTGTAATCTTTGAATGCCTGCCAGATGAATTTTGTGCTGAACTCTTCATGGCCTGCTGCTTGATTATTGGCTTGCAATCGGCGGATTACCCTGTTTCGGTCGACTTCACAGAGGAATCTAGCCTTCTCTGGGAAATCATGGACCAACCAGAATGAAGCGATTCCAGCCAGGACAGTGAGAATTCCTTCCAGGATAAAAATCCAAGCCCATCCATGAAGCCCACCAAGACCATCCATTTTGACGATGGCCGCGGCGAGTAGTCCACCAAAACTACCGGATACAGCAGCCGCGGAAAAAAAGATCGCAACTCGAACACCAAACTCGGATCTCTTGTACCAGCAAGAAAGATAGTAACTGATGCCAGGAAACAACCCTGCCTCGGCGAAACCAAGAAAGAATCGTGCAGCCATCAATCCGGACCAATTCTGGACGAATCCCATGAATGTCATACATAAGCCCCAAGCAATTCTGCAATGCTATTAGTGACTCGCTCATGCGCCACTTTGGGATTTTGATATATAGCAGAGCCAGGGTGTCTAATAGTCCAGACTACAATCCAACAACCAGAAGCTTTCGTCGTTTGAATTCAAATCATTCCAATGGTTTAAAATGTCGAATCCATTGTGAAATTATATTGTTTCAAATATTAAGAACTCCTGATTGTCGGATTGTAGTCCGGGGTGTTGGAAACCCTGAGTAGAGCAACATCAGACTACTTACATAATAATTGGCACAAATATTGATGGGCGAAATCTTTTGAGCATTACGTTTGTGGCAGGCTCAAATAATGCATATGCAATAAAGAATATAGATAGTGCGGCATTGTAATCACCAGTCGACATGTTATTCAAATCTGTTTGCAAGCCACCAATCTTTGCGTTTCCAATGTTCGTACGATCAAGGAAAGCTAGTAGGTAGAGAACACAAAGCTGTAGAAATTAGACGGCAGACATGCTGGAGAACGGAAGATCACTTGCCCATGGTATTAAAGTCCAATCGAGCTTTCGTACCAGCTTACGATCCTGCATAGTATATCAGTATATCATCTGAATTCCATGGAAATGTTCATTGACTTACAATATCAGCCTTCTCTTCGTCGCTCAAGTTTGCTTCTGGATCTGGAGGTAGATCGGGAGACGGAGCATGTTCATGAAGATTCACGACTCCCTTCTCACCATAGTCATCCCCGGACGTCCTGGGGAGGTTATTTGAAACCATTATTTACAATACGGAACAGTTTTGTGTGTTGTATATTGTGTGGTTGTTTGTTGTTTGTTGTGCGTTGAGAGTTGTGTCGATTGCAATATAAAACAGCAGTAGAGTGGTGTAATGAAGTCTATATAATAGCATGCCTAGACTTCGAAGCTAATGGTAACTAGTAAACGTTGGGTTCTCATCTGGAGTTTAATGAGCTATGACACTTGGATCAACTATTCAAGAACTTCAAGACCTGCCGGTCCCCATAACCTACAGAATCCGTGTCAATGGTGCCAATGAAAGAATGGGCCCAAGCGTTATGGACCAAGCTATTACGAAAGGCGACATTCATCTGTTGATGAATTTTGACAACACACAGTTACCCCTCCATTCATATTGTTGACAAAGGACATAATTGACATCAGCCAGTATATTTGGCACGCGCAACCATGACTGTGGGTTGTCGTAAACCACCTTGATAACGTCTTGTCGCTCGATGTTGACGATTTCTTGGTCAAAGTACCGAATATCATTTCCTATTACAATCTCAAAGTACAAGAGAAACTGGTGGTTGGTAACTACCATGCTTCAAATCAAGAATCTTCGAAGTTTGGTATCTTCAAGGCCAAACTAGCCCTGAGTCCCAGCCATAAAGGCCTTTGTTGTCCGTCATGCATTGGTGTATCATGCTTTTCTGCTAATTGCATCCCCATCTCTGGCCCCGAACTGCCATATTTTGCATTTCTGATTCCGTGAAAACATTTGAGACATTGACACATCAGACAAAAAGTTGTGTTAGAGGGACTGATCCGATCAATCAAATCGTCTGCTATTATGTAACTTATCATGGAGTTATAGGTATTTAGAAAGCAAGATAGGAATTTTATCGTAATAGTCCTACGCTTGAGCTCCGCATCGTGAGGGGGAAGTGTGGGGGCCAAGGGGCTAGCTAGATGAACTGGTGGGGGCGGGTGGGGGTTTAAAGCTAGACTGTCTGAGGAATAGCCTCAGTCTTAGTTTCACTACGGAGTACGGAGTATCTAATGCCGACGTTACCCTGTATCACATGATCATAGACAAAAAATGCTAAAACGTGATCATGCGTGTCAGAATCTCAATTAGTTATCCCATGTGCAGTGACAAGTAATCCCAACAGTTGTAGATATAAGGAGAGTAATATGATGCACGGAACCAAAGATTCGCTATTGAGATTATCACTACCCAGGTAACACATTCTTTGGATTGGACTATCTTCCAATCGTGAGGTTCCAAGTCCGCAAGCTAGAATTCCCCAGCTTTCTATGCGTGCAAGCTACAAACTTTTTAAGATGTCAACTCGAACGAAAACGGTATGTGTGATTGGTGAGCACACTTGTCTTTCGAGGTTTTCATAGCTAATCTCGTGTACTAGGGGCTGGTCCCTCGGGGCTCGTGGCAGCCAAAACACTCACCCACGACCATCCAAAAGGCACCTTTGACGTGACAATTTTTGAGCAGTCGCAGAGAATAGGTGGATTATGGCCTATATCTCGTGAGGACGATGGTCTATTGAATCCAGATATGTGTACGAATCAAAGTCGTCATACCGTCAGCTTCAGTGACCTGGCATGGCCTGCTTCATCGCCTGCTTGTCCGAAGGCATGGCAGGTTGGGAAATATCTCCAGGACTATATTGAAACATACCCTGGATATTCAATCAAGACGGGTATCAAAGTAGTCAAGGTCGAGCCGCCACACGATTGGCAAACTAATCCAGCTACGTCGGGAAAATGGAATGTGCATGTTCAACATAACGAATCTACCGAATCGCTACAGGTTCACGAATTTGACCAAGTGATTGTGGCCACTGGTTTCTTCGGGAAACCTAAGATACCTGATACTTTTACAGATTTCCCAGCTCCAGTCTGGCACAGCTCTAAGCTTCGTGATGTCAATAGTGCTCTGACCGATAATGGAAGACTCTCTTCACCTAAGGGCAAGAATATTGTGATTATTGGAGGGCAAATGTCTGGTATTGAAACCGCAGCAGCAGTAGCGCTGCATGTATCCTCTTCCGTGAATTCAACGGAACACCCAATTCCAAATGCAAATGAATACAAGATCTACAATGTGATTCAACAACCATTTTGGGTGATGCCCCTCACATTACCAAGCAACCCAAACCTTGTTGGTGCAAAGCCCGAAGCTGAAAAGGTACCTAACACTCATATAGTAACTGGTACCCCCTGCTGATGCCTGCTTCAGATACCAAATCCAGCACCAAGATTTTTACCTCTCGATCTGGTCATGTACAATCTTGGATGGAAACCTCCCGGGCCTCTCCAAAACTCATCCGGCCACATATCGCAAGATGCGGCCAAAAGAACTAACGACTTCTTGAACAACTATCTGGGGACCGATCAAAGTGGAATTGGTGCGGATCATCTAGCAATGACAGGAGACGTTCGCTCTGAACCACCGCGACTTACAGTTAGCGAAAACTATGTCGAGTTTGTCAGATCTGGAGATATCAAAATGATCCGAGGAAAAGCAATTGCAGCACTTAATCAATCAAATTCCATCATTATCGAGGACAACGGAACTCAACAGGTCATTGACGATGTTGCAGCGGTAATCTTGGCAACTGGCTTTGATGCATCCCCATCACTTGATTTTCTCCCCAAGGAAGTCCTCCAGCATCTCTCATTTGATGAATCAAGCAGCAATTTACCACTGGCCCTGAATTTACACTCTACAGTCAATGCAAAGATTCCATCTCTCGGCTTTGTCGGTTTTTATCGAAGTGCCTATTGGGGCGTCATGGAAATGCAAGCTCGGTTCCTGGGGAAACTCTGGTCTGGCGACGCACAAGCACAGAAAAGCCTAGAATCAGACGATACTCTCGACAAGCTTCTTCAGCTACGCACTGATCCCCGAACTGCTCAGTTCCCAATGGGTGATTATGCATATCTACTGGAATCATTCGCCACAGCCGTCGGAATCAAGCGACAAGAACCCACAAACGACCCAGAAGCACGTACAGGAATTGTGCTTCCATCCCGTTATGTCTATCCCCACGCAAGCGCTGCCCAAAAAGAACAAGCCGAACTCGCTCTCTCTATCGTCTCCTCCACATTCGATTCCTCCACACGCGGAGCGTTTGTCTCCAAAGCCATATTCCGTTCACTGCAAGGAACATGGAGACTCTCCCGTTCTCTTAAAAGTTCTCTCTCCACCTTCCCTTCCGGTACCTTCACGGGAACCGCAAGTTTTCTCCCCCGCTTCCCTACCACTCCATCTTTCGATTCCGAATATTTATATATCGAAGAAGGAGACTTCGTAACGGATACCGGAATGACATTCAAAGCCAGTAGAAGGTACGTATATAGATATCGAGAGGATACCGATACGCTTAGTGTGTGGTTTGTCAAAACTGATGATAATCTGGGTGTGGATTATCTGTTTCATGAGATGGAGATTTTGATTCCTGAAGATCAAGATAAGGGGGGAGGACAGGGAAAGAAGATGGGATGGAGAGCAAAGTCAAGTCATCTTTGTATTGCTGATACGTACGATGTGGAATATGAGTTCAGATTCAAGGGGGTGAATGTAGAGGAGTGGAGACAAGAATATAGTGTGAAGGGGCCGAATAAGGATTACAGGATTAAAAATGGGTATAGACGGTAGAGGTACTGTGGATAATTGTAGAGACTCTATGAGCAAGTGAAAATTATAAAGGAACTAACAGACTACACCCTCGAGGTTTCTGAATTCAATGCATGCAAATCATGTATCTTCATCGCTATCGATCGCCATGAATCTCCAGCATTTTCCCTTTTCCGGTCCCGCACAATGCACCCACGATTTGTTGTTTTCTTCTGACTGTAAAATAGGTGCATCTGCATATAAGTGTGATGCTTTGTTATAACCCGAGACTTGACATCTAGTCATAGATTCAACGGCAGTAAATTATTTTCAACATATCAATGTTTTGTCGTTCATCAACTAGTGTCACTAGTGCAAATAGAAACATCCCGCATCAAAAGACACCGAAATTAAAATATTGCTAACTTGCCCTTACCCCTTCCCAGCTATCAACCAATTATGAATACCATATTTGATAGTCATGTTACATTGCCAACATAGATATTACTTCTCAATGATCTGATTGAAAACGAAGATTCTGCTATTATTCTCAAAATTCACCGCGACGTCGTGTAAAATCGACATTGGGCATCGGAATATCTCCAATGATATCCATTCATTCTCTCCCACGCAAGGTTCAAATTACCAATACACATGGGATATGTATGTGCATAAAGATGAAGTTTTCATGGCTGGCCGATACCCTACTGTCAGCATCAATGGGGAGGTGTCTTCGAGATAGCTGGTACGGGATCCATTTTCAATGCTACTCACGCCATCGATGACATTTTCAAAGACCGCGCGGTTGTCACCCGGCAAAAGATCTGCCGAATATCTCAACCGCGCGCAATAACATGGGGCATCAAGCTTTATCTCGTCAAGATCCCATCATATTGCATCTGCAATGTATCCTCCGGATGCAAGAGCTCACAATATCGCATTATCGCATGCAACTCTTTCTTTCCAACCAACCGTTGGTCTTTCCGCATCACGGGTTACTTCTTCGGGCCGTTAAACCCCAGATCGAATATACGCGTACAGTATGGAAATCAGGGGGGAAAGTATATGCCGTGCATGCGTCCATAGAGACATACCGAGCAGCAATCTGGAACCTGATTATGTGTGTGTGCGTGTGTGTGTGTGTGTATGTGTTTGTGTGCAAATACGATCGGGCATATGTTGTGTTTGTAAGCTTTGCAAAGATATCTTGATGATCATGCAAGGTTCCCCAGCTTCCAGATTGGTTTGAGTCTATCGGTAGAGTTGAGATTGTATTATAGGCTAATTTGCTAATGTAACATTTCTTGAAAGTGGTAATGATTTTGTACCACGAGACTTTTTTTTTTTCACGTATGTGCATTTTTCTGATTGAAGGGTTGAGATTATATTGATATCAAAGTATTGATAGCATATTATTCATTTGGAAATGCAAAGTAGTCTTTCCAACGGGAAATACAAGGGGATCAACACAAGGGTACCAAGCTGGATGATAGTTCTAGGAGATTGGCCGGATCGATGACTTTATATGGCAAGTCCTGTACTGCGACTCAATCTTTTCTTTTATCTCAAGTTCTTGATACATATCAAAGTAACTGCATGATTTATCAGCACTAGTAATAATCTCCGACACTTTCATCTCTTGTGCATCTACGTCTGCATGCACATATGCATATTTTGATAAACCTCAAACTTCAACTGCTTATTCCGTTCCCGTCTTTATCATTTGCATTCGTAACAGTTCGTCATTGCTCCTCGAAACATTCTCCGGTTTCCCGTCTGAGGCTGTGAAAAGGCAGGTGTCCGATTGGGATACCTCTTGGAAGTATTATCAGCCAATTTTGACCAGGATGTCAGACGACGCCAACCTTCGGATTTCTCGTTGGTGAGTTCAGCCCATGTGGCATGTTTATTAATTAATGCTTTAAATCATTTAAATATATTCACTTGACTGCGCTGCTTTCACTGCCTTCGCTGGGAAATATCTCTCCGCTTCCTACGGCTCTACGTACCCCGCATGGTAAGCTTAAATTTACAACATCTGCCCAAGTTCGACTCGATTTCTCACAAGATACTTCAACATTACACAACACACAAAAGTGCAACACGATATCCAAGATGTCTAAATTACTCAATTCCGTACTTCTCATTGCCTTCCTCCTCACCGTCGTCCATGCGGCTGCAGTAACCACTGCCGCAGGAGGCTTTCTAAGTAAATGCGATGCATCTACTTTCCAATTCCATACCGATATCGAATTAGGTCCTGAGCCACAATTTACCATTACCGTCACACCTGTTCTTTCTGGTCTTTGCCCTGATTCCTCTGGCAGCATGTCAAATTCCACTTTAAATTTGAATACATGCCTCGGAAACAATGACGCTCATCTTATTGTAAGTCCCCCATCTCTCACAGATCTTAGATTCCCATACTAATACCGACAAAATAGTGGCAGAGAAAGTACGTAACCCCATAACCCCAGCCCATCCGAGATTCTTCTAACCCATCACCCACGTAGCGGCATGTTCCAAAACTCCTGCGGCTGCTCACTCGAAGTCCCCAATCTCTGCTGTAGTTGCGGCAAAGCAAATGGCGGCACCGTTCCCAGCGGCGTCTGTGTTGATCTCAGTATGTGTCCTCCTTGCGCTATCCAAACTCTAGAAAATCCTCTAATACACGTGTACCAGACAAGGGCATCGCAACTTCGGGCGGAAAATTGAATTGCGAAAGTCTTCCCGGCAACTAAGGGTTTACGGATCAAAGTTTTCCTAGTGAAGAAAGAATGCATGGCGGATTAGCATGGTATTTATTGCGTTTGGGGTATGGGTTTATGGCATGGGTGGATCTGGGGTTGCCCGGTTTGGCGGTTTCTGGCGTGGAATGGAATGGAATGGACACGTTGGGATGGGGAAATTCTAGCACCTCGTACATTTTTGCAATGAACAATTTACAAACAAATGGGATGGATTCACAATCTCAGTGCGCGTTTTTTATAATTATGTTTTAGATTTCTCTGGTTTCTGGCCAGGTGTCTATGTTTGATTACACGTGTTATTTGGTGGAGTAGATATGGATTGTCCGTACCGAATTCTATACGTGCACTCTTGTCTGATGTATTGGAAGAAGAGATAGCTAGACAGACGGCTAGACGAGGCTCGCGAAAATCCAGACTCATGTTTACAAATATCTAATAAAGGCAGGTCAATACAGATTGGGTCAGGGACTCGGCCTATAGCTATGCGAGACTATTAGTGCTATGTCATGATGATGTCATGGGAATTACTCTCAATGTTGATTGGAATGTAATTTTGGATGTTTCATAGAGAGATATGTTTGCCTGGGTGTTGGTAAAGTGTTGTGATCTTAGAGGCCACATATACCATGCTTCCACGAAGACTAGAAAAGAGGAAGAAACGCGATTAGAAGTAGTCTATATGATGTTATGATGCTCAAAGAGCTGGTATATTCAATTAGCTCAAGGATATGTCGATACGCTTATGTATATGAAACACGCGCTCTCTACTCTCTATGTCACTTCAAAATCCCCTTCCAGGTCTTCTCGCCGCCGGTCTTCTTACAGCCCCTTTTGTAGCGACTTTCTTAACTACCGGTCCGCTTCCATCTGTGATAGCCATCGGTTTCCTCGCTAGTTTATTGTTCTCTGCCTCCACTCTCTTTTCTTCTCTCAATTTATCTTCGGCCATCTTCACCTCGATCTCCATCTTTCTATTAAATTCAGTCTCGGTAACCCTCTTCTCCCTCGCGCTATATCCCTTCTCTTTCACGCTAAAAAACACACCTCCTAGATCAGCCAGCCAATGTGGATCTACCTTTGTGACGGTCGACATATATTCTTTTGATGTGAGAATCAATTCATGATAAACGACATAATCAGGTAGATCTCCATGTCCATAAAGTGCCGATGTAGGATGTAACTGTACTGTAACTGAAGTACGCAAATTAATATATTCGCCTATTCCTTTGACTTTTGCAGCTTGGTGGTAATACCCCGAACAAATACATTCACGTATAATATCCCAGTCAGCACCACAAGAAATCATGTTCATGCGTTGCATTTTCATAATGTCCAACAACTGATCTCTAATCTCTTTCGCTCGGCGAAGAGATTTCGGATGGAGAAAATGACGTGTACACCAAGCATCCGAATGACCATTGGACTTCCATTGCAAGTAGACGTTCAAGTAGGTCAGATGATCTGATTCGGGGACAAAAAACTTTTCGCGTGCGCTGTCAGATTCTTCCTGGCGTTCTTTTGGACGGTAGAAAACGCTAGGAACTGAGAGCATAGAAACTATTGTAAGCATCTCTTCAGTGCAGCCATATTTTTCAGACGTGATTAGTAATTTGGCTAGAGGGGGGTCCATGGGAAAGGCAGTCATTTTCCTTCCTATGTCCGTCAATTCCCCAATGTTGTCAAGTGCCCCGAGGGCCCAAAGATCGAATAACGAGGTAGTAATAGTATCTTGAGGTGGAGGGTCCATGAAATCGAAGTCAAGTAAGTCTTTTACTCCCAACGACTTCAATAATAGAACAGTATTGCTGAGGTTTGTGCGTTGGATCTCAGGAATGGTCTGAATGTAAAGTTCGTCTTTGAAAGCGGCTTCAGTGAAGAGATGAAAAGCTTTTCCTGGCCCAGTACGACCGGCACGACCAGCACGTTGAGATGCATTGGCTTGCGATATCGGCGTTATTTGTAAAGTATCCATTCCCATACGCGGGTTATATACCTTTAACTTTGAGTATCCAGCATCCACAACATACATAATACCATCAACAGTCAAACTAGTCTCTGCGATATTGGTCGCTACGATGACTTTTCTAACACCAGGTGCAGCTCTGTCGAAAATTTTGGCTTGCAGATCCGCAGGCATTTGACTGTAAATGGGTAGAATGCTAAGCTTTGGTGGATCATTGAGAGCATTCAGACGTTCCTGAATGAGCTCGCAAGTGCATTCGATATCTTCTTGTCCAGTCATGAACACCAAAATATCACCTGCACCTTGGGATACATGTATAGCCAATACTTGCTGAACCGCCTGATCGACATAGTCTTCCACGGGTGAGCGGTGATACATAATATCAACTGGAAAGGTACGTCCGGGAATGAAATATTCAGGGGCTCCACCATAGAAGTCAGAAAATCGTTTAGAGTTCATCGTTGCAGATGTGACTATCAGCTTAACATCTCTACGACGTGCAAGAACCTTTTTCATCAAACCCATAAGGACATCTGTGTTTAGTGCCCGCTCGTGAGCTTCGTCCATGATAATGCAGGAATATCGATCCAGATCTGGCTCATTTAAAGATTCTCTCAATAGGACACCATCTGTCATATATTTTATTACTGTGTCCTTGCTCGTACAGTCCTCGAATCGAATAGCATAACCTACAGTACCCCCCAGTGGACACTCCATCTCTTCACTGACACGCTTCGCTACAGACATAGCCGCTACTCTTCGAGGTTGCGTGCATCCTATCAGACCTGTTTTCCCATAACCTTCTTCGTAAAGAAATTGAGTGAGTTGAGTCGTTTTGCCCGATCCCGTCTCGCCAACACAAATTACCACCTGATTATCTCGAATGACTCTTAGCAGATCCTCTCGTACGGCAAAGGCGGGAAGATATTCTCTCTGCTCTCTCAAAGATTTACTTTGACTGAAGTTGCTAGCACCGTCGTTCTTCTTCATATGCTGCGCAAATTTACTAGACCCCTGTGTTTCCTCGCCCATCATTGGAGCTGCACTGTCGCCTTCTTCTTCTTTGATCCCCATAAGATTTCCAAGCGCCGTACCGGCCATATTCGTTGCTTCTTGGGCCTGTTTTTGTCTCTCTTTCTGCTGTCGCCTCTCCTTCACCACTTTGCTTCCCTTGCGACTAAAAACCGCCATGTCGCTCTGGAAATCACGCACTGCCGGCACAGGCTCCAATTGCTTCGAGAAAACGGTTCTACCATCTAAGAATGGAGGTTTAAGATCGTGTACAAGTAAATGCACTCTGGTGGCTTCCTCGTCATCCTCAAAGTCATCTTCAAAGCGTCTTCGTTGTGCAACACCAGAGGCGAGCAATCGACCTGTCTCCCATGCATCGACATCTCTTTCTTTTTGAGCTGCGCGAGCGCTCTGGCGCTTCACAAGTTTCTTCTCGATCAAAGGTGCTTCTCGTTGGGAATCTGCCCAAGGGTTGTCGTAGGAGCCGAATGGGTTATGCGATTCATCCCCATCATCTGCGTACCAATCTCTGTCTAGAGCTTTCGAATCTTCTTCATCAACAAATGGCTCCGGTTTGATATCAACAAATGGCTTCGGCTTCGGCTTAGGATCCAACTTGCGTCGCTTCGGCCGTGCTCCTTCATATTCGTAGTCTTCCATCTTAGGTTGATGAGTGAAATGGTATATCGTTGTTAAATCAAATTTCGGTGTAACAGGGAAAAGGGTAAACAAATAAGTGATAACAGAAATGATAGGTGGTTATCTACACGTGATACCAGAAGCTGGCAAATATACTAATGTTCTTCAATGGCCCCATCGCAATCAAACAGCCCTTCAAATCTTCAACGGGTCTCAATTTTTGGTTTGGATTTGACAATCATATGGTATCTCGCAGCTGGAAGAGAACCCGAATATCAAGATGGAATCGACTCGTTCACCCTTCAATGAGTATTGTGTATGTGGTCTATGGTGCTAGTGGCATTTGACATTAAGCGGCCGCAGCAATCAAGATAACGCTAAGATAAAAAAATAAAAAAGTTGATCAAATGTAACAATTTATTTTTTATATCCCCGCTCCAGTCAATTTGTGAGCTCTTTCACAATTCTGATATAATACCATAACATCATGTCTATGATCACAGCGACCGCATGGGTTCCTCGGGGCTTTGCAGCTCCATTCCCTACACAAT
This sequence comes from Sclerotinia spermophila, assembly GCA_038090695.1. Lineage (NCBI taxonomy): Eukaryota > Fungi > Ascomycota > Leotiomycetes > Helotiales > Sclerotiniaceae > Sclerotinia > Sclerotinia spermophila. The sequence continues at coordinate 32,014 of JBBMOJ010000241.1, read as the reverse complement.
ATACCTTTGATGAAGAAGAATTTCAGCGAATTGCTGATCTCGCAAAGTTACAATTGGACGACGCGAACGAGGATTTGGAGGAAGCGCAAAATGAAGCAGATAATGGCGCAGATCCAGATGCTATGGTAGATGATGAGGGCTCGGATGACGAAGAAGCCCCTAAAGGAGTGACATCAAAAGCGTTCGTCTAGTGCTCACAATTTACATTATATTGCTGACTTTTACGCAGTGATGAGGATGACGATTTAAAAGAATACGACTTAGATCATTATGATGACGACGTTGAAGAAGACAAGAATGGTGGTGAGGGAATGGCTATGTTTGGAAATGTCAAATCACTTGCATATCACGAATCGAATGAAGAGGATCCATATATTACAATGGCAGGAAATGCCGAAGATGAAGATGAGGACAGGGAAGAACTTCAAATATTGGCAACAGATAACATGCTGCTGGCGGCAAAGATCGAGGATGAAATTGCACATCTCGAAGTATATGTTTACGAAGATGGAGCTGACAACCTTTACGTACATCACGATATCATGTTACCGGCAATACCTCTATGTGTGGAATGGCTCGATTTGCCTGTTGGGAAGCCAAGTGTGGATAAGGACTCGAGGGCAAATTTCGTTGCTGTTGGAACATTTGACCCGGATATTGAGATTTGGGATTTAGATACAGTTGATTGCATGTACCCTAATGCTATTTTGGGGCAAGCTGGACAAAACAAAGGCGGAGATGAAGGGGCTAAGAAAAAGAAGAAGAAGAACAAGAAGTCAAAGAAGGCCAATGACGAATTTCACGTGGATGCAGTTCTCTCATTAGCTGCCAATAGACATCACCGAAACTTATTGGCATCTTCATCGGCGGATAAGACAGTCAAACTCTGGGATTTACACACCACCACATGTGCCAAGTCATACACACATCACACAGACAAAGTATGTTCATTAGCATGGCATCCAAAGGAATCTACCGTTCTTCTGAGTGGTAGTTATGATAGAACAGTGGTAGCTGCAGATATGAGAGCGCCAGATGCCAAAGCACCTCGATGGGGAGTCGAAAGTGACGTCGAAAATGTCCGATGGGATCCTCACGACCCGAATTACTTTTACGTCTCCACCGAGAGTGGTGTGATTCATTTTCACGATATCCGAAAAGCTCCAGCAAACCCTAGTGCCACTAAGCCAGTATGGATGCTCCAAGCACATGACGACTCGGTTTCATCCTTCGATATCAACCCTACCATTCCAGGATTCTTGGCTACCGGATCAGGAGATAAACAAGTTAAACTATGGAACATACAACCCACCGGACCTACCATGGTCGTATCACGAGACTTGGATGTTGGAAAGGTTTTCTCAACAACCTTTGCGCCAGATGAAGAAGTCAGTTTCAGACTCGCGGTAGCAGGTAGCAAAGGACTCGTACAAGTCTGGGATTGCAGTACCAACCCTGGTGTACGACGTGCATTTGCGGATAGAGTGGCACCTGTTGAAGGTGAAATTAAGGAAAGATTAGTGGGTGTACAGAATGATAGTGAGTCGGAAGATGATGATGAAGAGCTTTCAGAGGCAGAGGGAGGTGAAGTTGAATCTATGGATGAAGATGATTAAATGAGCACATGATGTCTTTTTATGGGGAAGACCCAAAATCGAAACCAAAATCCAATAGCAAATACCAAAACTATTCGTTTCGGCCATCGTTTCAAATATATGAAAGTGCAATCTATTTCAATCGGCAGATGCAGATCCCTTCCCCATGGTTCATCCGGAATATTGTCATACTATGTAGTTAGTGTACATGAATGTTCATTTGCGATGAAGATCAAACCTTTCGCGTGAATTACCAACTTTGGATCCCCTGGGCATGGCATGGCATGCCTGGCTGGGAACTTGGAAGACAGACACACAAACACTCAAGGATGACAGACGTCTATATGTCATGTTTGTGGCATGTCTTGCATTCATCTCATTTTATATATTATTTTATGTTATGTTATTTTATCTTATCTTGGTTTATGTTATTTATTTTATGTTATTTTATTTTAGTAGGATAAGATAAGGCGAATGATGAGAAAATTTGGGCGTTGAAATTTAGATGATGATGTATTGTGGTTTTATTTTATTTTATGGTTTGTTTGTTTTATGGTGTTGGGGGATTTTTTTATGCGGGATTTGGGGATGTATAATAGTGGTTGTTATGGGGTGGGATGGGGTGGAGAAGGTTGTAATGTGGATGTTGTGATAATCTTGATGAATTGCATGATGGATAATTTATTTACCACAAAATGTGTATAATTGATGAATAAATATGAAATTGATGTGGAAGATATGTATGTATGTATGTATGTATGTATGGATACAGCTTGCACAGCATACGCAATTCGCAGTGGAATGCAGCATACAGTAATATAACTTGCAGACCCGAAAACACACAGGCCGCACGAAAAGAAAGCTCTCGTTGTGTCTGGGAGAAAGATGGATTGAGTAACATGTGTCTGGAGGATAAGTAGGTAGGTTGGAGAGTACAATCCGCCCAACGAAGCCGCGCACATTATTCATGTAATCGGAGTTTGTTGGAGAGGTGAGATGATGTTATGTGATGTTGATGTATCAACTGATGTATGATATCGGATCCGGAGTCAGAGTCAGAGTCAGAGTCAGAGTCAGACTCTGACTCTGACTCTGACACAAAGCTTCAGAGTGCACGAAACGGGTTTGGAATGTAAAGAGGCGAATTGAGAATGAGATGAACTACGGAGTTGAGTTGAGCGAGTTTTGGGTTAGGGTTGAAATATTGGCATATGCAGTGCAGTGTCCCCGATACACGTTGTGTTAAAAGGCGTTTAGGGGTTTTAGTATGAATCGTAGAGGAGGGTGAGCTGAATACGTCAATGAGTAGGTTAGTGAGTGAGTTTGATTATTATTTTTTGGTTCGATGATATACTCACTCGTATGTACATACATACATACATACATACTTGATGGGTTTCTATCGTAGATGTGTGGAAATTCTTCTAGGGGATCAATACGAAACGAAACGAAACGAAAAAGAAAATCTGCAGCGGGATGTACGAAATATGGATATGAGTACGATTTATGAGTAAGGAAGGGATAGATACTTTAAGCATCGAATAGTTAGTTCATCGTTAAGGGTATAGACAGGACAGGACAGGGCGGAAGACGGACTCTAGATACTGGGAGTAGATGCATATTTGTAGTATTATACTGGTAGTGACTTTGCTAAAAATTAACTAACATCTAACGTAGTAAGTAATCTTTATTAGTATACGACGTAAGTTAACAAATATGAATAATGGCAATGAGACTTTGCATTATTTGCAGTTCTAGACCTTTTCGTGTGCTAAAATATATAGAGTAGAATGGGGGGTAGGTTGGAGGATTCTGTTTAGGTTTGGCCGCGGGATGTACTCGGAGTGATGTGATAGGGAGGGAATTTGTTATCGTAGTATCATATCAGTTGGTCTAGTTGGTCTAGACAATTGAATCCTTTTCGCCTCAGATCCTCCTCTAGCGATTCCTTCTGGTGTGAGAGGCGGCTTGTGTGTACGCGAATGTTACATTTTGTTAGTGTGTTGATGATTGGTGATTGTATTGATGATTCATGATGCATGATTCATGAATGGATTGGGTACTAGATAGGTCAGGTAGGAAAGGGAATACAAACAATGTAGTGTGCCATTGAAGAAGGGTGGTAAACGGCAAGAATGAGAGAGTGATTCGGAAGTTGAATGAAGATGTGTTGTTGTCTGTACTCTGTATTCTCTGTATTCCCTTCAATATACCAACAGTACAGTACCTATCTATCATCACTATCTCTGTCGCTGTCGCTGTCTCTTTCGTTGTCACTGCCATACCAACACCAACATCCACTCCCACTCCCACTCCCACTCCCACTTTACATCACAACCTACAGGTACCCCCCAAGCTTTCATTGCTTATTCCTCATTCCTCATTCCTCATTGCTTCCCACCCTTCCTCAAATTCATCCCCATTTCATAAATTAGCATAACCCAAACGCACGCTCACACATCGTACGTACATTGATTGTACCAGCCCAGCTCAGCCCACAATTCCATTCCCGCATCGCTTTGACCATGCCATGCCATACTCATGCTTCACGCCCTCACCTACACATACGCCAAATGACTGGCAGTCCGACAACCCATTTTCTCCACGAGGGATCGTGTACCTGAAACGTTAAAACATCAGATGGTTCAAACGAGCCAATCAGAAGTTTGTCTGGCTTCCCTGTCAATATAAATGGTTGGCCCACTTGAAGCTACATATAAATTATCATAAGCTACGCTACGCCCTCTTGACCAGGGCGTTTAAAAAAGACGGGAGTTTATGTGATCTTTGATTTAGTTTTTACTTTTAGGAAGAGAGCTAGTTTTCTTTTTGGTTTTTTTGGCAAAGTATCAATGGATGAGATGACTAGATATCATATCAGATCGAAGTTAAACAATTAGTTAGAATCAATCATCTGGAGGGTGCAAAAGTCGCTCGAGAATGAATAACGTATAAATGAATCTTTAACGCTCAGATGTTGAGATAACAATGATATCGGGGTAATTCCCTAATGGAGAAGGTGAAGGTGTTCACGAATTACTCACTGCTGATCAGTCAGAGGGCATACATACTGGACTGTACTTGTACTGTACATACTTTTACTTTCCATAATTTGATATGATTGGATGAATGATTCCTTTTCTCTCAGGGGAATACTTAGATACTTATTAAAAACTTAAGAAAAAAACCATTATCTTCCAAAGTTCCAATCAAGATTAATTAATGCCCGGTGAAAGCTTGGGGACATTTATACTAATATGCTATGCTTTATTAGTCAATTAGTCAGGTCAAATCATATAACTATATATATATATAGATATAGATATATATCATCTGCATACACAATATAATATCACAGTATCTAACCTAAACCTAATAACTTCCTTCCCTTGGTGGCCACTGATATGCAATGCATGTTGGTTCTTTGGCTTTTTTAATCCTGGTCTCTCTCTAAAAGAAAACAAGAAAAGAATCCTTGTGAATGAAGCCGTCCATCCATTAATACATTAATATGTACTAATTAATATATTAAGTAAAAATGCTTATTGTGTATCCTTTGGTCTCGGTCAAAAGATACAAAAGTAAGTGAGTGTTAGTCTTTTTTTGACGTATTTTGCCATTCATCCTTTTTTACCCTTTACCATTTGACATCTCTCTCCATTTACCCAAAGTAGTCTGCCTGCCTGCCTTCCTTCCTTCCTTCCTTCCTTCCTTCTCATCTTTTAAATCCTTCCTTTCCTCTTCCCTTCTTTTGCTCATCAACATTTCACAACCATCAAATTCATCGCAGGATCGATTAGATATCTTTCTTTCGAATAAATAAAGCAAACTGTGTTGAAGTATACATTCCTTCAAAGTTTTGCCTTGGTTGCTGCATCTACAGTACAGTATTACAATTTGTTCAAACACATTCATTATCGACAAACAAGAAATTCACATATCTCACCATCTTCCCTTTCAAGCAACCTCGATCATTTGACACGCTCAGAAATATCGAAAAAATAACTTGACTAATAAGTTCCAACACTCATTCTTGAATATCACGAGCAAGACGTGTCAATCACATAGATAGATATTCACTATTTCTTTGCTATTACACATCAGCACAACACTTCAAAATTATCAGTACATATACCCACATTCACTTCAATCGCTCGAATCAAAATTCAACACTACTTTCAAAGAGTCACTTTTTTTCTATATCGGCCCGCCTCGATCTTAAATTTGCGTCACAAAGTCATTCCTTCAAAGTTCAGGTCATTCCCACAAAAAGGAAACAGAGTCGTGCGACACACAGCTTCAAAGCTTCAGAAATATTTCTGGTCCAACCAGAAATATACCATACGCTCACCTGCAGGATACATCTGATCAGCTACTGCACTGCTCAAGATTACCCGTCGGAAGATCTAATCCGGAATATCTCATCGGGGATAATATATACCCCCCACCATATCACTTCCAAAGAGTATTTGGTCTTATCCGGGAAACATATTCCGGATCTTCCATATCAGCAAATATGTCTCTCGCACGCGCATTCACAACTAGGAAGGCAAAGAAGCAGCTCGATGTCGCCGCTCCTTCGCCAACTCAGCAACGACCCATAACCCCAAAGTTCGCTCATGGTACTATCAAGCGTGCACAGATTTCGGCTCCAACTGAACTTCTCTCTACAACCAATATGTTGTCATACAATGCACCGGATCTCTACCCAAAGGATGCCAGTAAACGAATCGCCTCAAGCAGCACTGCATCAACTCATTCCGGAGAAGATTCAGATACCTCACGCATGACTAGCTCGACAAGTCTAACTTCGGCCGATACATTGTCAATTGAATCTCGCTCGCCAATCACTCCAGCAGGAGATCATTCTTCAGGATTCAACTTTGGTAAACAGTCGATAGAGATGGCATCTAGTGATGAAGCACCTGGTATTCCAAGCAGAGCTCCTTCACATACCAAGAAGAACCACGAAATCATGTCGCGCAAAAACTCGGTCGCAAGACTGTCGTCACCAAAGAGCTCTGCCACTGTTCGATCGACAATGCATATGTTCTCGCCAAATGTTCAGGAAGCAATTGTACCGGAACCACATCCTTTCGGTAATGAGCTCGCTCAGGTCACTGAGATTGCTGAGGAATATGGCATCACCAAGGAAAGTTTGGCTGTTGTCGACGAGGAAGAACAAGAGTTGATCTCAAGAGGGTTGTTCAAATTCAGAGCCGAAGACTACATGAGCGAAATACAAGGACTCTTCATGAGTGCTTTCGGCGAAGTCAAACCTACCATAGGACCAGTATGGATTTAGCATAAATGGGACAGGCTTCTCTTTATTTTACGGCTTGACGCCATTCTTTCAAAAAAAATTCGATGTACATACTTTATAACCACACGTCACTTGACGAACCTTGTTTACGCTCCTTTCATGATTATTACAGATAATCTTTACATTACGTTTCCTTCGATTGCCATGGAAACCCGCCGGGAGGAGGAGTTTATCACGGCCTGAAATTTTCTTTGAGGGGGGGACAGGATGCGACAGGATAGGACAGGAGTGAAAGATGATCGATTGGTTGGTCGATATTCATGGATTGGCTATATCCCGGAGTTTTTCTTTTAGGGAAAACTCCCACACATTCGCTTGGGCCTATTTTTCATTGATTGTTCTTTACCTACTCCATACACTCTTTTTAAGGATATCTTAGGATATTAAAGCGTTGATCTGGATAGGATTTGGAGGTACTTGGAATAGTACTTGTGTATTTGGACGGAGGGGAGATGAGGAAATAAGATGGGGTTAAACTGAATCTTTAATTACTAGTTGCTAAATAAAGGACAGACCTCACATACAGACAGCGGTGTTTACCAAGATATTGAGATCAGTTCCTATCTATAGTGGTTTATGTTTGCTTGTGGAGATGGTGCTTGAGGCTTGTGAGGTGAATTGATGTGAATGGAGTGGTGGTATCAGAGATGATGTGCGTAGGGTAGGGTATCATGTATAATGTTTGATGTGTGATGTTTCCGTCTGATGGATGTAGATAGGTACCTACCTACTTATATAAACAGTACTGATATAAATAAATACATATAATCGAATCGCTAAGTTTCAAACACAATAATCTAAAGAAATATTGTTGTTTGATTGATTGATCTAGGTCAAGAAATATATATATATTTATCTTTATATACTATATATATCTAACCTTTAATATAATAAAGAGTCCTTATTTTAATATATTTTTTCAATAGTATATACACAACAAGAAACATTAATTAAAAAAGTCATATATAAAACATTAGAAAACTTTGAATAACAATACACTTCTTATAAAAAAATTTGAAATGAATTTTAATATTAGAATAATAAAGTTATCTTTAAGAGCTATTTGATAGTATAGTTTTTTATATTTTTAATAGTATTTTTCGAATCTTATTATTATTTAAAAGACGAACTACAATGTAAATCCCAAAGTGCTCTAGAAAATAATAAGTAGAGTTCTAATAATACGAAATTATTTTTCCGGCACCAAGGGGCCGAAGATAAAGCTTGTATATATTATACTATATAGAGTCTATACTTTATACTACGCGCGACTAGAAAAATAGAGTTGTAGATATATACTATGATTGGTATGTTTAGTATACTATACTATATTATACTATACTATACTATACTATACTATAACATACTCTATAATCATCTCTCTCTCTCCCGCCGTGAAATATTTTGCTAGGGTAGGTATACTCTACTCTACTCTACTCTGCTCGGGAGTTTGTTCGATGTATAGTATATAATGTAATAAAATATAGTGTAATAATACATCTCAAACGCGGCATTGAGGGGTGATCCTTGAGTGGGGCGATGGGTTGGTTGGGAGATTTTATTTATGTGTTTTGTTTTTATTTATATGGTTTTTTTTTTTTTGCCTTTAGATTTTGGGTATTTTTGGCGAAGGGGGAGGGGGAGGGAGGGGATGTTTTGGAGATCAGGAGATGGAGGGTCTGGAATCTTTTATTTGTTTATGGGGATTTTTGGAGGGGGTTGATAGGGTTGGGTTGGGTTGAGGGGGATTGATTTGATGGGGTGGTGGATGGTGGATGGTGGATGGTGGGCTCGGTTTGATGTGATGTGATGTTAGGATATACATAGATGTATATTCCGGTAATTTGAATGACGAGATGATGTTTATTGAGGAAGTGATATTGGTTTTGTAGTGTAATATGATATACATACATAGTGTATTTTGAACGAAATAGGAGTTTGGATGAGATGAGCTTTAGTTTTTATGAGAAGGGAGGGGAGGAGAGGAGATTCAGGAGAAGGAAAACCTTTTCGCTACTTGAAACAGAGGATGTTTTGGAATAATTAGATAGATAAATGAACCTGGTGACTCGTGAGCCTGGATCGAGGTTCAAGTTTATGGATGGGTATGGGTAGGGGGTAACATCGGGAACTCTTATACAGATTTTATATATTGTAAATGAAGTGTATGTATGTATGTATGTGTTTTGTATAGAGTATAGGGTTTATATAAAGTTATAACTTATATAGAGAGAGTATTTATTAGATATTTAACAATAACCTCATATACGAGTATATTCTATTGTATGGAATTTGAGATATTCTAGAACTTTTCAATGGCTGCGGGATATGGATGCATGGATGACAAAGTCACCTGAAGCTCACGCGTGCTGTATGTATGTTATGTATGTATGTACTTTTGTTGGTTTTTGTTGCATATCTGAATTTGGATGCATCCTATCTATCTTATTCATCCATCCATCCATCCATCCATCAGATGATCCATCAGAGCCATCTTCTTTCTTCGCGCATCCTCCCCCTCCCTCTCAACCATCAGACATGCAACAAAAGTTCCAATCATGTGAATTATCCTATAAAGCAATCTGATTGGCTGTATGACACCAGCTTATGTAATGAATTAGAAGCTTGGCACTAGTGCTCTTAGCGTGGAAAGCTCGAGTAAGCTAAGAAAAAAAATCTTGTGGTTGGAGAATGGAAAAATATTACCACAAAATCATACTGAACAACAACGTTACGGAGTAATAATGGGTATTAATGGTAACGCCTTGGGCCTTTGAAAAACATGGGAATGGTGAGGATGTAATGGAGAGAGATGTCTATCGATATCAGAGGGAAAAGATGTATGATTAAGAGATGGATCATCTACACCCATGGATAAGATGTCGCGATACACCATTTAAATGGTTGACAATTGCATCACTAACAGAGCAGCTCAATCTGCACTTCACATCTCTCATCAGCATCACGAAGCCAGAAATTAAAAACCTCACCTCAAACAATCCATCTCACCAACACCTGCAACCTCTGTAAGTACTCATTTTCCCATCTCTCAACCAACAAACCATCATCACCACCGAAAAAAAAAACTACAATGATGAGATCAATACCCTCAAAATTATCTTTAGGAAGAGCCGTATGAGGTTGACATCCCTAACAAAAACACTCACGTCGATATTCGTGTGGCATCGTCATATGCAGCGGGTGTTGGGGTCGGTGTGGGATTGTTGACGATGCTTTGAGTGTGGGGTTCTGAAGTTTCTTTTTTTCCGTTAGGGAATGCTGATGGTGGTTTGGAAAGGATGCACGCATTTGTTGCGGGATGTTGGCTAATCTTTTTGTGGGAAGAATAGGATCATTTAATAAGGTTTGAGGGTATGGATGGTCATCTTTGGGGAGGAAGTGGAAGAGGGGCTCGAGCTGCTGGCACTTTCGAGAATGTTGTTGATGGCAGAAGTTGGGATGCGCTGGGGATGTTTCTGCTGCTGTAATAGCGGTATGATGTTCTTGGCTCAACAACATGAGCTGGTGCACGTTGAAATTGGTTGGTGAGAATTGAATAACATTCCACCTTGCAAATTCGATTTTCTCAATGTGGAGAATACTTGGACAGATCTGCTCGTTTGGATGTCATGTTCATTTTGATGGGAGCAAAGTTGTCTATCCATCATGTCGTGCTGTCGAGTGATTAAGTGGCTATCTTGTCTCCAGGCGATGCATACTATGCTGTCTATATCTTTCCTTGAAAAATTCTAGTTTAGCTGCATTATACGTGAATCTTAAATAGATATAATACGAAATTAGCAAATTCATTCCATCATTTATATCCACGTCATGCTATGTATAATCTTCCGTCTTGATGAATGCCGATTCCTGAACATCCAACCTCGTGTTCTCGAATTACTTGGAGAGTAATCGAGTTCTCACCTGGCCGACATGAAGCGTATAAAGCAGAGAAGTGCACGGTGTACCATTCTGCAGCAGTTATGTTCATGTCATATAAGTACCTCCCTAGTACCTATAAGAAAGACATAGAGTAAGTGCCATTGAAAGTAATCCATATTCAAGACAGAGAGGTCCTACATAGCAACGAAGATAGAGCAAGTACACCTAGGTAATAACACACATACAATATCGAGCGGGATAGATAGTTATCCTGCCTACCTACTTCATCTCATTTTATCTTATCTGATTCCATCTCGTACTATATATAATATTCCATCAGATAATCAGCTGTTATTTTCTCGTTTCGCTTGCTTGCTTGCTGGCTCATCCTGCTTGTTCTTCTCTTGACCTTTTTTATATGGATTTGTGGATTTTTAATTCTGTAGATTTGTGATGTATGTTAAACTATATTATAAGTTCAACTTTCCTCTGATGTGAAGTACTTGCTTACATTGGGTGTGTGTGTGAGTAGAGTGGGAAAGGGTGATTTCTGGGGAGTGGGCTATATAATGTATAGATATAGACTAGAAAGCAAATCAAGGAGATAGAAGAAATAAATGCAGGAGCGGTATAAGGAGGGAATCGATGGAAAGTTTATATATAATCTATCATATATCAAAATAGATATATGAATATATATATATATAGACTAAGAATAAAAATAACACTTAAAACTAGAATATAGCACTAGATACCCCGATAGCGTATTCAATATACTGCGCAGGAATCGTGAATCAGAATCATAGAGATAGTAGAACTATATATATATATATAATCTCTCTCTCTCTCTCTTTCTCCTAGGGTATCTGTTTAATCGTGAGTCCTGAGTCCTCTGTTTGAAGTTTGATATCTCGGATTTCAGAGACATGTTTAGCTTATTTATACTTCGATTGGATTGTACTACTCGTAAAGACCGTTTTGAAACTCCCATTTTTTTGTTTCGTTGTGTTGTGTTGTGTTTTGTTTGCTTTGGTTTGGTTTGATTTTTTGCCTTGCTCGCGCGGTCTCCTGAATAAATACACATCGATTCCCAATCCCGAATCACTAACCTCCAATACACCCCGCTCCGCCTTTTCTCGCGCTTCAATCGTCAATTGTTGTTTCCCCCCTTTCTACTTCCTGCTATCTCCCCTCTCCTCCCCTCCCCTCCCCTCCCAACCCATCTTATACAATCCTACACAATCCCATGCAATCACAGCCCTATATTCCCCAACTTAACTCGCAATTTCCCACACACACACATTTCTATCCCTCTTCCACTCTCTCTTCCACCCCCTCTTTCCCCTCGTCCAATTCCTCAAAGCAAGAACATTTAAAAACATCAAATACTCCACACACACACACAGACTCTCTCTCTCATACCTCATATACAGCCCCCTACCATCTTCCATCTTCCAAAGAACATTCCATAATCCATCTAAACATCAGATATACCATATACCGTATACCATTCATTACAAACTAGAAACCGAGAGGAAAAAGAAACTCACAGAAAAGAGAGATAGTATAGTCTGAGAAGTGATATTTTACTTACTTATCTTTGTGGTTTATGATTTGGATTTGGATTTGGATTTGTATAATCATGACATATAAGAATACTAAAAAAACACGCGAAGAACACAATGGAAGAAATAATCAACTAAATGGAAAGATGAATTCTAATATATTATCTTAAAATTTCACAAATTATAGCCACCCAGGAATACTAATGTGATTTTGTGAATATTTCCCCCTTATTTCTCATACTAGTTTTCATTCCCTTTCCTAGTGTCAGTAACATGTACACTTCAACCCATATCCACTATCAAAAATTCACGGTATGTGCTCTCCTCCCATCCCTATTCCCCCTCCCACGCCCAGTTACAACGCCTCTCCAGTCAAGTGTATGATCACACTAATACTACTAATTTCCTCATGTCTTTTCCCTCTTCCCCCATCTCTCGTTTTCTCAATCTCCAATCATTCCATACCCATTCATTCAACCATTCCAAAAGAAATCATTTGCACACTCTCAACCGCTATGACCGAAGATGAAAAAACCCGCTCGCAAAATATCAATGAGCAAAAACCCATACAAAGACGAAAGAGAAATCAAACCATTAGTTGCTCAATGACTAAATCCAAAATCAAACCCGGGCATTGAAAGCTAGAAGTATGTTCCCAATCTACTTTCTCCAGAGACGCCCGGTATCGGATCAACCTAGCATCCCGCTCGCTTATTCCTTTAATACAAAATGATATGTTGGGAAAACAAATCGTAGATCGCGTACTCCCTATGCAATAAGTGCGCAGAACTATGGTCAGAAGTTAAATTATGAATGAAAATCGGTGCAAAGTATGTACAAATGCATTGAAAACTGTACGTATATGTGCTGGTTTGCGCAAGGAGTGATGCAGATGCAAGTCGAAACTGCGACTACTGTATGATATTGGTAGGTTATTCCAAACTGTATGATACAAGTGGCCGTGAATCGTAAAACTCGCCTAGGAGATGAGTTGCGATACTTGCAATACAGAACCACCAACTTGAAAAACAAGAGCTCATTCAAAAAGGGTTGAACATTTTGGACATGCGACCCGTTGCAATGTCACCGTATGCGGTGTTGATCTCTTGTCCGTAATTTTGATCATTGGTGGAGTCTGCTCATCTTGATTATGTGCGAACTCTCCTTTGAATTCCTTCGAGTATATCTTTTGTTTCGGCTTCCCATTCTTGTGTTTCTTATCTTTGAGCTTCGTTCCGTTGGTCACTGTCCCATTTTGAGGGTATTCCTGGTAATACCGTTTGGTGAGGGCATCCTCTACCAAACACTCCGAATGATATAGAGTTTGGCAAGCTTCATTATCACAAATATGTTCATACTCGCGTTTATCGGGGTTGTAGTGGCCATTACAAATACAATAGACAGGCAGGTCCTGGGAAAAGGAATTAGTTCGAATGTTTCTGATAACCAGAGATAAAAACTTACCGAAAGTCTTTGGGTGGCTTGACAGAATGTCTGACGCCAGTAAAATTTGCTAGGATCCGGGTCAGATACTGCATAATCACCAAGGTCCTCAGAAAAACGCTCAACGTCTATCTTTCCTGCAAAGGTCAATACATCTACAACGTCCAAATAATTGCTCGCAATGAGCTCCGAATTGCCGTGATATTTCCTCCGCCCTGTAGTTGTGGATGTCTCGCCTGCAGCTTTGGCCGTTGCTGGCAATTCTTCTGGCCAATACATCCAGGCAACCTAAAGCCAATCAGTCTAAGGTCTCTCCCAAAAGACAATAGTACTTACCAAGGCGTAGACATGCTGCGGATCTTTAGCTCTAACTTGTAATATTCTTGCTACCCAGAATTCCCTTGGTTGTGTGCCTGTTTCTGTTTTGCCCTTCACATAAACGAATTGATTGCTTTTATAAGTATCACCTTGAACTGTTCTGAATTAGAGCAAGTTTCAGTAGCCAATGGTGGAACTACACTTACTTATAAAGTTGTTGTATCTCCTCATAGCCATCCACTCATCGTTTGGCACAACAGTATAATGGTAATTGAGTTCATCCTCCGGCGCATTGAAGCCCTGAAATGGTGATATATGTTTCTCTGCCTGTGCCCTCCATTCTGCATTTTGTTTTGATTCTTTTGCTTTCTTATTCAGACTCATAACCGGTATCTTTATTTCGAAGGATATCGCATCTTGAACCGCAGGAGGGGTCATGGAGGTTGGTTCTGAAGATTCCGTCTTCATCCGTTTGGTTGATGATGAACTCGAACCATCCAAGCCATGTTTCGGCGCCATGATAAAGGGCGGGGTAGAGCTGCGAGGAATGAAATTTACAAGTGTCGAGTATTGTTGAAAATGGCGCGCGAGGACGTAAAGTTGAAGTGTGCAGGCTGACTACAAAGAAGATTCGGATTTTGGTAGAAGCGTTGAGTCGGAGAGATTAGTTGGGATATGGTATGATATTTACCCCAAGTACATGTAAATGTTTGGTTGAGGAGGCTGTTCAGATTTTCGATGTAGGTTGTTGTAGAGGATAAGGATACCAACGCTTTCACGAGATAGATAGGTACTCCGAGGTACTTTGGAACGAATCAAGATCATGCGAGATTAAGATCTTGCTCCGCTCTAGTAGAATAAAGTCAAGGTAAAAGATGCATCATCCAGTATCTGAAAATAGAGTAGACAATTGTCAAATATTGCGACAATGACAGGTAATGGTGTTGTTGTTGTGGTTTTGGTTTTGGTTGGTGCAGAGCTTCAATCAAAACAATTGATAACTTTTTAGTTCTCCCAACTGTAAATAAAATGTAGCACAACAATTAAAACGCTTGGATCAACTCATATCATTGGTCAGTCAGAGCTTATATTAGCCTTATTAGCTCTCATCTACTGATTTTGGTAAAATTCTTCTGTAAATACTTAACTCGTATATAGAGCAATGATAGCTTTAATAAAATTACCGTTTTACATCTGCCTTGTATATCTACACCAACATCTTGTATATAATAAATAGAAATGTTCTCTTTTGAAAGCTATCAATCCATATTCAACAATCACCGGAATCTTCTCTCACAACGTTCAAATATATATATACCAAAGTCTGTATGTGTATAGTATGGTCAATATCAGATAATTGTACCACATGTTAACGACATAAACGATTGAGTAGTTTGCTTCGTATAGTAGCTATATATAGCAAGTCAAAATATATTATTCGAATGCTTTCTTTCTCAAAAAAAACAAAAACCACAAATATCAAATTAAAAAAAACCTCAATCCAATCCCTCCTACAAGTCAATCATTATCCGGGTATCATTTTATCCTCCCAGAAAAATGTCAAAACTCCCCTCCCCAACTTCAAAAATTATTAATGAAGTCCTCCAATCTAATTGGCGAAGAATCTTGAGAATCTCTGACCAAGATAAGCCAAACCCCATTCTACCAATCTCAGAGGATATCTTCTTCCTCAACCACTCATTTCTCAGCAGCATGCGCCTTCTTCTTGAACAACTTATTCTTCAACTTGTCCGCCAATCCAACCGGATGTTGTACACCCGGCTTCGTTGTATTAACCACATTGCCCTCTCCACCCCTTCCAAAATGCACAACCTCACCATCGGTGCTGGGTCTCAATGCAGCTTCGGGAACACTATCCGCATCGTTCCGTTTGGTAGCTGGGAGACCAGGCGAACCAATATTTGCAGCTCCGCCGCGACCGACGCTGAACGCTCCATCCCCATGATCTCCTGCTGGTCCTTGGCGGACGATTTCGCCATCAACATATCTATTGCGCCCATTAGTTTCTTTGTCGCAATCTCCCGTTTCATATCGCGTTGCGAATGCTGATAAGTTCGCAATAGTAGGAGGAGGGTGCATACTGAGTAGGATCGGCTCCAATGTTTCCAGCGCCTGCTATGATGTTAGGATTTCCCTCATTTTAATTATTCGAGCAACACATACCTCCACGACCATGACTAACTTCCGGCTCGGCCATTGTGATATTATTTCGAGTATATTTTTTGCGATTATGCTTCTGTATGTATGAGAATCTGCGCCCAATAAATATGTAAGTAAGTAATGTACTATGCGATCAAAGAAATGGGAATCCCGAGTGATATAAATATTGCGCAAAGGAATCCTTGGGCCGTCCACCGGTCTCAGCCCACTTCCACCCCGCAATCGGTCATGTCATGCAAGCATCACCAACGCCATTAATGAAAGTTCACTTCCTTTCATATAAAGAGACTTGACATGAAGGTAAACTCACACCACTTACTTTGAACATATAACCAAAACCTGCAGTACTACCCGCGCCAGAAATTTCGAAGATGTGAATAAAAATAAGTCGAGCAAGCAACTTCAAATATTATTCATTCAACAAGATGGAGAATCAACAATGCTATTCACACGTGCTTTAACTAGGCTCCTATTTAGGTCTTCTCCGTTTCCGTTCCTTGGTTAGCTTTCTTTCCTATCATCACTAGTCGTAACCATGGATTAGCAATGTATGTACGGAGTATCTAAACCCAAAAGCCCATGATGTAATCTATTTCTGCTATTTCTCCTGCAGCACCCACAAAATCGAGTTAAGCTCTTACCTACCACCGCGCAGGAACCATTGTCTTGCCCATTGCATATCTACAAGCATTTCCATCGTACTATCTATCCTCTAATTAGCATCGAATCCACGGAAGACAAACTCAAATCCACCATGAACAAATACCCAACACCTTATTTACCTAGTAGTCATAGCTCCACTCTTCTCCGACCCTTATCTCTCTATCCATCTTATGATATGTTATCAAAGATAAGCAAATCCCGCTACGTACTCGCCTATTCCAGGAGTCGTCCATCCCACATTCAGAATGGCAGCAGTCGATTGCATGTGCAATGGGCCAATAAACACAGAGAAATGAGAGAGTAGAGAGTAGTTGAGGGGTTTTGTTGCATATCGGAGTATGAGGTGTTATGTTATTGTATTTCATTGTCTTTGTGGATGAAGAAGGGCTTATCTCATGACTGTCCGAGAGAGCTCGTACGTACTTGATGGGATTGGTGTAGGTAGGTACCTTGGTTTGGGTAGGTATTTTGATGCATCACTAGGTATTTTGTTTCTGGCAAATAATGGAAGATACTTAGAGTACTGTACATGATGGAAACTTGGAGTTTATTTCTGTGGTCGATAGGAATGGAAGCTTTGATAGATAGATGTATATCAATCACAATTCCATCCTTTCCGCTTATACTTCACCCAACTAACCTAATCCCGAATAAAAAAGATAAAAGATGTCAAGAGCGCGTAAGAACAAGTACACTATCAAGTAATCGGCCGATGTACAGGAGAAGATAGTGAAAAAACCACGTGGATTTCTAGGACAATGTAAAGATAATTATTTGCGCATCGCGTTTCAAAAGACATTATCTCATGGTTTGGCATGATCTTGTAAGAATATGATTGAACTCACATAGAATATCAGACATGCAACAAAAGGTATGGATTTGCATGCCATTTTGTGTTGCATATCTTAATCATCAGATATGCAACGAAATCTTTTTCGATCTTGGATTATTGATATATTTGGAACATAGGGTCTAGATATGAATTCAAAATCGATATATTGGAAACATGTGTGTATTCTTCGTGTCATCTTAAAATATATGGTAAAATTCCATCGTTGGTTCGCATTCAGTCTCGAAAAGCTTATGTGACAAGGATTGCTTTATCTCTTCATCGAGAATATAGAAAGCCTATCTTCCCCTGATAGCCAGATGAATGATGAAGTTTCAGCATACTCCGATCCCCCCATAATGTTAGCATCAGCATCAGCATCATCAGCCATGTTCTCTGCATAATTCATAGCTTCAGCCTCGACAGTCTCCTGCCCCACACTCCGTGCAGGACCCAACTTCGCCATGACATTGGCTGTCTTCCTTTGTGACTTCAGCAATTTTCTGTCTGCTGCAGTCGGCCAACCCTATACATTCGTGTAATCAGCACATCTATCTCAAAGGCACCAATCAGCAATGGCATAGATAACACTTACCATATCCCTAGCATCCCAGGTATCTGCCACGAGTCTCTTCTCTGCCTGCTTAGCACGATTCTCTGCATTATTGGCTGCTTGTCTGGCCTTGGCCGCTTGCTTTCGCGCTGCTTGCTTTTCTTCTCTCTTCTCTAATGCCTCTTCCGGATGCTCTGCGTCCCATCTCAGTTTTGCAGAGACCATCTCCCTGCGTTCCGCCCTCTGCGCATCCCTTTCCATCTTACTTTCCTTCAGCATTTGGATCTCTTTGATTCTCTCATTCTTCTTCTCCTTCTTCTCCTTATTACGAGCTTGATCTTTGGCATTTTGTCTCCGACACTTCTCCTTCTGGGTCCACTTAATCATTCTTCGCTTCCTCTCATCCTCTGCTCCTGGCCCTGTCAAATGTTTCAAACTCTCTAATAGCTCCTCACTCTATGTATGGATGGCGTCAATATGAAATTAAATCGTATTATCATGAGCCATGATGAATTAGAAGGTAGTACTTACGGTCATGTTGTTGTTATACCGCACTTTCGAGTACCTAGCTCCCCAGATATTTCCACCATCTTCTTCTCCGACTCCCACCGTGGTTTGATTTCCTTCTTCGACTCCTAACATGGGCGAGTCTTCTTGTTCAATTCCCATTATGTTAGTGACTGTAATGACGGTATGGGAAACGTGGTGATGTGGTGATGAAGTGGAGGTTTGGGGTGGTGGGGAGGGAGTTGTTTGTTTATTGGAAAGGAAAGAAGAAGTTGGTGCGCGTGAGAAATCAACTATATGGGTACGAAACTTCTCCAAATTCACTCTGTATCTATCCAACAAGGTAAATTTTGCGCGATATCCAACAGAATATCAATTTCAATGCTCTGATTGATGCTGAGGAAATACAAGAATCATTGGACAATAGTCCATGCCTGGATAGTAGAAATAAGATTGAAATCTTGAGGTTATATCAGTTTGCATTTTAGAAATACAACTCATAAATGTGATTGTGTTGGGAATTGCATGGATCAGTCCCAATCCCAATCTCCCTTCTCATAAAACCATGGAGTATACCAAAATAGTGGTGGTATTTCAAAGAAAATGTCCCTTACTTTTGGTAAATAGTTTCTCAATCTTCAGCTTTGGAAGATAGCTGGAGAAGTCCACTGACATGTTGTCATGTGGATAGATCACTTCCCACATTGTGATTCAAAGTTGAGTATTGCTTGCTAGTATAACAGTGATACTACACCAAAACAACAGCATTCAGCTAGGGCATACTAGATTCTGCATCATGCTGCAGGAGAGCTCTTGAAGTATGTCGGGAGAACTATCTCAGAACATTCCATACTTTACTTCATGTTATGCCATTGCATATGGGAGAACTTTCTCGATGAATATCTTGGAGTCGAATAACAGAATATTATCTTGTATCGTGAACAAGGAATATGTGAGAAAGGTGTGTATGTCTACTATACTATTCTTGCATTTGAATAGTATTGTAAACATGAATAACAAAGCATGTGTTCCTATAAAGCAGTGCATGTATAATGTACTGTATATTGAATCAAAGATGGTTCACTGATCGTTTGAGTTTGAGTTTGAGTTTGTGCTTGAGTTTGAGTTTGATACTAATTTCATAAGTCCTATCTATTTGTAGGTTCCTCTTAAGTCCGTCGGAGGAAACAGGTGCAAACTAATCTTTAATCTCCCACTATTTCTAAAGACGTTAGAGCCCACATCAAATCAGGCTCCCAGGCTTAAACAAATTTATTTCGCACCCCGCAGAATTGGTTACCTTTAATCAGTGTCTTAAGCTTCTTTTCAAACTGCAAGTCCTTTCACTTGCGCTTACCTTAAAAGCTTCATCAAGCAACGAAAGACTCCCCAGATGCTACATGACCAGCTTGAGGTCATTGTTGAATCTTGGGGACGTCAGTCGTGAATTCAAGCATATGTAGAAAAGCTTGTTGCGACTGAAAGAATACTACGAATATGGCACCAGCAAACGGCGCGTCAAAAGTCATGCAGAATCGCCCAAGGCCTGCAGTTGCGATTCCGAGAGGCATTGTTCCTGCTCTGCCTCTTTCCTATGGTAAGCCACAACAAAAGAAACTACCTACTCGAGAAAAGGCAAAGGACGCTGCACCCCTATCCTCGACGGCTCCAGCGGTCCAAGTACCCATGACATCGATTTCAACAACAGATATACCCGTCACAAACATCGATGAGCCGCTTTCAAGAGAGAAAGCTTTGGAGGCGACCAACGAATCTCCCAAGCCTGCTCTCGCAACAGTTGCCGATATATCCTCTATTTCTGAATCGTTGGATGGATTTGGCTCTACTGAGTGCGGTGTCGCAATTGGTTCTGGTACAATTGGTTCTGGTTCAACTGGTCGTGGTTCAACCGAGCGAAGTTCTACTGAACGCGAGGGTGATGAAAATCTGGCTATTGTGATTGAAGCAAAAGGTGAGATAAGGAAATTCACTTTCAGCCTCGCCATTTCTGCCAACCCAAAATATTGTCCTTCGCTAAATCTTTCTTTCTGCAGAAGACAATCCTCATGAGGAAAAGCACTCTGCTCCATCCGAAACACAGTCAACCACATCGAGATCAGGATATCAATTGCCTCCACCATTTGTGCCAGCCAGCAATCAATCCACGATGTCTTCCGAGTCTGCACAGTTCCCGCAGCAGGTTGCGTTCAATGGTCAACATCCAATGCACCACGCTCATCCTAGCATTTCAAACCCGGCCTTCGGCGGATATCCAGATTCCAACAATTCGTCGCCAGCTCCTCCTTCGAGCGCTGGCAATATTCCACCTTATGCCTACGCGCAGCAAGGTGGTGCGCGCCATGGTCCTCATCTCTCAAACGGCGGCCATCAACACCACATGTCGAGCGGATTTTCACCAATGACTCCAGCATTCCCTCCAGGATATTATCACCACCAAGAAGGCTTTCAGGTTCCTCCACCCGATGAATTCCTTCGCAAGCAAATGCAACCATTTGTCCCACAAGAAGGTTACTCGCCAACTGGTGCTCCCCAAATCGTCGAGAGTCCTCGGTTCAACGGCTTTGATCCAGCTGCTAAGCACAACATCCATGGATTTCGAACATCGGTACAGGACCAGGAGAACGGCCTGGGCCCCCATTATGGACATCATCCATCTCCACTTCCACCAATGGGACCACCACCGTATCGTGGAGTCGTCGGTTGCCCACGTAAAGAAGAAATTCCATGGGCAGGTGGCAACCGTCGAGATCTTTGGTTTCACCTTCGCGAGCAATTCGCACAACCGGAATTCTCTGATTGTGTTCTTGAGCTATGCTACTCTGATGACCGAGCAGCTCCTCTTCGAATCAGTGGTCACAGATTGATTTTGGCTCGCAGTCCCCTTTTGAAAAGCCTCATCACATCTGGAGCTGGCGCAAATTGTGATTCACCTCTACCCAGCCAGAATATCTTGATTGAGTCAGATGATCGGTACTTGCGTTCTGATGCATTTTCGTTGGCGGTTCGATATCTCTATGGTGGACCTATATTGGACCTAGATGCAATGGCCCGCTTTCCCGCCCCATACATTGGATCAGCTCCCATGCCGTTAACCCCAGCCGAACGCTTCGACTTCACGCTTGGCTATATAGCATCAGGAATTGTTCTTCAGATTCCTCAAATTTGGAAGACTGGTTGCACTATTGCGAGCCAACTCATTACCTGGGATACAGCCGAAAAAGCTCTTGAATTTGCTCTTGAAGGAGGTATTGATGGGTCGTGGAGTTCAGGAAACCCAGATGTCAACGATATAGTCGGCAGAAGTATTTATACACCATGCGCCAACATCATCATTTACAACGTAATCAACTTCATCATCCTGTCCTTCCCTCCTAACTTCGAATTGGACACGACAGTCTCAGACATTCAGTTCAACTCTAGAATCCCGCATGTACCTGATCACCGACCCACAAACTCACGCTTGAGTGCTATCAAGTTCGGCGACCACCCTACAGAAGAGAGTCTTCGCTCCCCTTCTTCGGATCCTATTACTATTACATTGTCAAGGTTATTACTCAACTTGCCATTCGGTCCCTTGAAGCATGTATTGGAAACTGGAAATGTCGGTGTTATTCATGGCCATGCAACTCATCTACTTCGACGAAAGGTCATGTATCCCGTCATCGAGGAGCGTGAGAAGAGAAGACAGAGAGCCCTCGCTAGTAAAGTACCGGATGAGGAGCGAATCAAGAACGGACGTCAGTGGAATGCAGTTGGCTGGAAAGAGGCAGTTCTTCCGTTTAATGACCATCGCAATGAAGAAGTTCCATGTTTGAGAAAGACTTGGGTCGGTTTCACAAATACTGAAAGTAAGTAACTTTGGTTCACTGAGGAACTTCAAAATGGGCTTTTGTATTTGATTATTAAAAAGGTGCTTTGGCGTTGAATCGGTTCATTGGTCTCGAGGCAAATGAGATATGTCTTTGCATAAAAAATGGACGGATGGGGCTCGTAGTCATTTCTTGTGGCCTACCTATTTTCTTGAGAGTTGAGGCAGTTGCTCGTCTTGCTTTCGGTTGCTAGGTGATAATAATCAATTTTACGAAGAAGGTTTACGGTAGTAATGAGATATGTATGACACGAATCACTATACTACACAATAGTTGATAATCAAAAATGAAGTTTATACCTTTATAACTTTCAATATCGTGATATTGAACCCGGGGGTATGTGAACGCTATCATGATACATTGAATATCACAATCAAGAACGATTTTGGGAAGCATGTTGTCATGTATATGAATGTATACCGCCTGTTTATAATATATCAAACATCATGATATGATTGACAAGCCTTTGAGAAGTACGCTGAATATAATGCGCATTATTAAACAGGTAAATATATGGAGAAGATATGATTGATATAACAATTCAATGGACAAAATACCAATCCGGACTGATATGTTACCATTGCCACGATGATAGCACTCACCCAACAACGAAAGATGTTCGATGGTAGCGATAAAGCCTTTTTCACGATGAGGTTGACGAAGGGGTTCTTATTTCATTGTATTCTTGTTTTGAAAGCTTAAGGGAGTGAAGGGTAATGATCAATAAAAGAGGGCCTAGCAAGGATGGATGAGAAAAAGTTTGCATCACGTGCTACACTAATTTTGGAAAATTCGGTTGTGGGATTGTTTGCCCTAAATTTTTTGAACCCAGCAAGTCCAATACTACGATTCCGACATCTCGAATTTTGAAGACGACGACCAACGACAACTTGATTGCAATCCGACAAAATGGCGATCAAGCACAACCAGCAAATTGCCCACAACCGTATGTCCTCTTTGCAGATCAATTAGGATACTTACAAAGATGCTGATTATGGATAGATTTCCGAAAGGATTGGCAAAGACGAGTTAGAGTTCACTTCGACCAGGTAAACAACGCGCAAACGGAATGCAAAAATCTCTGGAATCGAATCTAACATTTCAAATAGCCTGGCCGAAAACTCAGACGTCGCAATGCTCGTCTCGCAAAGACAGCAGCTGTCGCCCCACGCCCAATCGACTTGTTGAGACCTGTTGTCAGATGCCCAACCATCAAGTACAACAGACGTGCACGAGCTGGTCGTGGTTTCACCCTCGCCGAATTGAAGGTGAGATAGATCGGAAGGTTTGAATTTCATGGAATAATTTTCTGATGTCATTATAGGAGGCACAAATCCCCCGCAAGCTCGCTCCTACCATCGGTATCTCCGTTGATGCCCGCCGTCAAAACCTCTCAGTCGAGTCCCTCAAGCCCAACGTCGACCGTCTCAAGTCCTTCCGTGCCCGTCTTATCCTCTTCCCACGCAAACTCGGTCAACCCAAGAAGGGTGATTCCACCAAGGAGGAGGTTGCAGCTCTCAAGGAGACCAGCAGCCGTGTCAAGACTGCTCTCCCAATCTCCACCGTTGAGGGTGGATTCTCAGAGATCAGCAAGAGCGATATGCCAAAACCAGTTGAGGGAGGTGCATACAGAAAGTTGCGGGTTGCAAGAAGTGACGCTAGATTGGCCGGAAAGCGTGAGAAGAGAGCAAAGGATGCAGCTGATGAGGCCGCTGCTTCCAAGAAATAAATGGCATGAATGGTTCATGGGTCTGTTTTATATTCTTGCGGGGTGCGATGGATGGATGTGAGCTACAAGAGCGGTTCAAAAAAACTGCATAGGTGTACTCTCATGAATTCAACGGCTATTGCACAAAACTAATGAATTTTTCAACAAGATGTTTTGCATGTGAAGGTCGTGCTTTTTGTTGTGAAAATATGTTTATTTGGATGTTCGAGTGAACTATTTATTCCGCAAGCAAATTCATGTCTCAATAGCATCTTTGCTTGCTATCTGCTGATTGTAATTTCAGACCAGCGATTTCGAAACCTCGCCGCGGCCATCTCTTTCACTAATAATTGCCTATAAGATACAAGCTACCAGAGGTCCAAAAGCATGGAGTCTAGAGCATGTGACCCTTCTCGGATTGTTGAAGCTATTGGAAAATCTTACATTCATGATTTCCTTCGGCCTTTTTACACATGCCGGAAAGAATGGTGCATTGGTATGACCACTACTGACTGGGAATTCTCGAAACCCAGCCCTCTGTCCAAGTTTTGTTGTTAGGGAATTGTAAAGCTCCACTCTGCGCCATCGCTCTTGCATCACTCATTTGACTTCGTCGTCTAGCTTCTAGCCCGCCTTGTCATCCCCTTCGCCTTGCCTTCAGTCTCTCCAATTTCATCCGAAAAAGTAACAATAACATATGAGCCTGTGAATCTGCTCCTTGGGACCGTACATTCGGAAGGCATCGGTCATAGTGGATGTTGACGTGAAACCCTATAGCCTGCGCTTGCCATGGTACATTTTTTGAAACAGAGTCTTGAGTTGCTCTGCCTTGAATTTCATTGTATATGAGAAGGGTTCTATTTTGAAGTATATATGCCTTCCGTTTGTGTATTTTTGTTTCACAAGTCAAGTCTTTGGAGCTATGAGATTTTCAACCAATTGCATTAGTTTGGTACGATATCCGATGAGCTATTCAGTTCATCAAGAACGGGAAAATGGTAAGGTTGGAAAATGAACCTCTGCCAATACAGGAAAGTTAAATCGCACATGACTCAACCCGCAAAAGCCAAAATGCTCACCTCCAAAGCTCAAAATGAGAATTTACTTCTAGTCGAATGCATGCTTCAATCTTTTTAGCCAACGGCCATTCGAACCTTAACACAACTGAGAAAAACTCGAGCAGTAAAACACAAACCAGACCCAACATCGACACCGACCATCTCACCGACAAAATGCAATCCTTCAACACCACTCTTGACAGCCGCTGCAACGGAGTAGCTTGCATGATCACAGTGATTGTAATGCCAGACTGCCAAAAAAGTAGGTTTAAAACCTATTTGTGCCATCCGTTACTTGAAGAGTCTGCCAGAGAGCTAGTGAATGGGTCTATGTATCAGCGCTGTGCCATGTTACGATATTCGGCAAGAGGAAGTTTCCAATAGTAACCGGCAAGGTTGCGAGATAGCTAGTATGTGAGGATGCGTTGACTGTTTCTATAATCTCGAAAAGTCATTGATCATAAACTGTAACTAGTAAAATAAATGTGGTAATATATATTACTTGCGCGTGATGTCCAATTCAAATGTGAGAGTTCCACTTGTTACCTCATTTCCTGTATTCTCATTCGAAACAGTCACCGGCGCCGACCATTAAGTTGCAATGCCCTCGACGCCTGTAGAAACGGACTGAGATATCGTTGATGAGATGCCTTTTGTATACTGATCTGAGGTTGAAATTGTTATATTCTAATCAGTCGACTTCTTGAGAGACACCTCCACGGGTCGTACTTTAGTGCCGGCATTGGTCTCCTCAGAATTGACGATCTGCCACATGAAGATGCTTACTACCTGACTGAGACGAGCGTCTGAAATCTTCGCAATCTCCTTTATGCCAATCAATCCCTTGCTGTTTGAAAGTGTTCCACCGTTCTCGCCATCCATAGTACCCATATAATGCGGCCAATTGTCAATCTTTCAACGTGCACAAGAGGACTGCACTACTTTTATCATTAATTCGCCATTTATGGCTGAAATAGATCTTTCAGGGGCCCATTGACTATGGAGATGATACGTCTGAATTTGAAGTGCTCGTTTCAGAGGAGTTCGACATCGACATAGAACGCCAAGACCAAACTATCAATTTGGCATTCCTCAAGCTCATTCTTTATTGAACGGTATAATTGAGGAATTAAGCAGTGCGAGTTTGATGCTGCAGCGACCCGTCACTCATAGTAAAACTATCGAAAGTTCTCCAGTTTTGGGATACTGTAAACGAAGTATCAATGTACCTGAATCGAAGCATTTCATGGCGGATATTATCATATGCCAGAAGGAGAAGAGTATATCAGTCAGATTGAAATATTTATACGCACACAAATAGGGGGTAACTAGATATCAAATCCAGCTTGATGCAATATTCCCTCATCATTATCATCATTACCGTCATATCAACCATCCAAACCATCCTCTCAAGCCTCCAACCCCTTTCCACCACTCTTCCATCCCATCTCCAAACTCTCTAGCTCCCTTCTCTAACCTTATTATCTCATCACCATACTAGTCTTTCCTCTTCTTCCAAATACCCTTCCACACCGAAACTCACGATATCTCCCTCTTCTTCCAACATCCCGTACTTGTATTCAGCCGGAATTGAACAATACTCTCTTTTTCTGTTTGGGTTTTACACTATGCTGGATTCTCGGATTTCTTCTTCTACTACTATCTATGTATTTAGAGACGGATGCTTTCCAAACTGAGCAGATGTTTTTTTAATTAATAAATCTGGAGAATATACAGCGCATCCCTATTTCCTCATAGCATACTTCTCAAATAACAGGGACTTTGAATTTGAAAGTCTTTTTCTTTTCGTAAAAAGATAAATCAAGGCTTGCCTGAAGGTTAAAGCTTGGGAATTTATGTTGGATCCTATGTATATCTATGTCTCAATACTATTATCATTGCCCACACTCTTCAAGAGTTCATGGATAAGGTTTGCGAAAGTAATGACTCGCGTGCACAACTTGAGGAGATATTCTTATATGCGGTGTGTTAAATGCTCATATGTGAGATAGTGGTGACGCTGGTGAGCTAATGATTGGAAGAATTGAGAAGGTGGTGAAATGAATGTGTATGGATACAAAAAAGCCATGATTTGGAAGTCGAGGTACTATTCTTCTCTGTGATATCTTCCTTGAATACTGATATTGTATTTGGAGGTACGCTTGCTGCTGACGTTTAGGTTTATACGTTATTAGGTTGAAGATGGTATTGATGTAATCTTACAATGTGTGAAGTTATACAATATCATTGATTGCTCAAATTTTGCACAGCCATCAGTGATAACTCGTAAATCACGAACAGCTGGCCTACAAGCATCAAGTCTACCTTGAATAACATTGGTATAGCAAGCTTTGCCATTTTGGCGGAAATGTATCGAACGCGCCGACTTCGCATGAACACTATCCACGCTTAGAATAAATCGCGATGAAAACGAAAGACTAATCAGTAATTGTCTGTAAAGGCTCAAAAATATGAAATTGGTGAAATGCAGCATTAGATGGTACCCCTATACTTTGATCCACGCTATGCATTTTAACCCGCACTGGTAGATATCCCAAACTCCATGTTCCCAATCCATCCTCATCATATACAGTTCTCTCTCAAGCAGGTCTCCTCCTTGCAAACTCTTCTAAATCCGTTTTCGTCGCAACCCCCAACACAAATCTTCTCCTCTCATCTGTCACAACTGCAAAGTCCTGTTTGCCTCCCTCACCATTCTCTCCCCCGTTGAAAAATAGCTCTAGATCTTCCAACGGCGTATCCATAGTAATCACTTTGTAGACCTTTCCCTTCCTCCTGAATTTCACCATGGCCTTGGATACCTCATCTGATTCTTTCACCTTTCCTGATTCGAGCAAAATGCGCAGATGGGGGATGGAGAGATAGCCTAGGAGAGCGCGGGTGTCGGGGGTGACGACAGTAAGATGTGTGTAATCACGTTCGAAGGCGGTCATAAGAGCGTAGGAGATGGGATCGGTAGGATTACAGGAGAGGGCGGAGGGAGGGTCGAGATCTTCGACTGTGGCCTAGATGAGTGAGTGGTTTGATTAGCATATGCGTTTATGGCCCATTCATCGGTTTGGGCTAGATGATGTCAAGGTAATAGTTACATACTCCTCTATATCGATTTGCCAATCTTGAAAGACCCGGCTTAGGTGATGAAGACATCTCTGCGGAATTTGAGGTGGCAGTTGTTGTTGTTTGATTGGGTATAATATTGGACA
This sequence comes from Sclerotinia spermophila, assembly GCA_038090695.1. Taxonomy (NCBI): domain Eukaryota; kingdom Fungi; phylum Ascomycota; class Leotiomycetes; order Helotiales; family Sclerotiniaceae; genus Sclerotinia; species Sclerotinia spermophila. The sequence goes on along the minus strand of JBBMOJ010000241.1, from coordinate 3,275 downwards.
TTTTGGTATGTGTTATATTTTTATGAGCCATATTATCCAAGATCAACAAAGTAACAAATTATTTTTTGGTGGGGAGGGAATGGTGGGGTAACTTGTAATTTAGGTGGGGGCGGATCTGGATTTTGCGCTGGGAAGGAAGGCTTTACATCGTATTGTGTGTATGTGTGGGTGTGAATAACCTCAATTCCGATGCATAATTCCATGGATATTGGAGAACAGACGACAGACAGGGCAATGACGGAGTTTCTGATTACCAATCATGGTTATTCATCAATGGGAAGCTCCTCGGATATCAATGCAGCACTCTATCGTACATTGCACAAAGCAATTGAGCTTCCACCATCTATCTCTCTCTTCATTCATAATGCAACCATGCAACCATGCAACCGGGCCACAATTCTTACATCGTATTCAAGGCAACACTCACTCCTTCCCGTTCTTGTCCGATGAATCGAATTGAACGGTGCCAATCTCGCACGAGGAATAGGATGCCATCCATCTAGACTTTGAACCGTATACACTCACATATTATTGGCTATTGAAGTTATTGCTTCAGCGTCAAAACTAGCGTCAATCTGTCGCATCAATCCGATTTATCCATTCAACCCCAACTTTCCTGAAGGTATTTAAACAAATAAGCGTCGCATCATATTTCTTTTCATTCCTCATCAGCAATCAATCACTCTTCTCAATCATCCTTCAAGATGCCTTCAATCTTTCCCTCTCAGAATACCCTTCACCATGTATTCCATTCTCCCAATCCCTACGGTCGCCGAACTGAACCATCAATTCAATCACGTACTACTCCCATATCAAAGCATACCACCCCACTTCAAGCTCGTTCGGAGCTCTATACAGCATGGTCTGTCGTCGATGATGCAAAAAATCAAGCCAATGTATTGAGTGCAGAAGCTACAAAGGAGTTCGAGAAAGCTAGTGCAGCTGCTCAAGCTAAAACCGGTAAAATTGAGTTGTACTCGCCAAAGTTTTATGGGGCTTGTACTTTTGGTGGATTGCTTGCTTGTGTGAGTTATCTCTATCTACCTATTGTCTATCTTGTGATATCAAGGATTTTGGATTGCAAGGGACTATCTATCGAACATTCCGACTGCTATAACGCGCAAATGATGATTGCAATTCTTGCAATGCATCACTCGGATTTCACCTATTGACTAATGTAATAACCACTCGCAACTGTTACAATTTTGTCAAAATTCTTTGGAATTCGTGTAGTAAAACTCTACCTCGTGCCATCACCGCTCTAGGACTTCAGGTGGAAGGGAAGATCCAGTGCCAAAAAACCTAGTGATTGAACGCCTCTTTGTCTTCTCTCATCGAAACCTCGATAGATAGACCTTGCAAAGGCTTACTTCCCTTCCATCGCACATCTTACTCACAAGTAAAACACTCAAACCCAACTAACACCCGACAGGGTCTCACCCACACAACTGTCACCCCACTCGATCTAGTAAAATGTCGTCGTCAAGTCGATTCCAAGATGTATACGGGCAACTTTCAAGCCTGGGGTAAAATCTTCCGCGCAGAAGGCTTCCGCGGTATCATGACAGGATGGGGTCCAACGTTCTTCGGTTACTCTGCTCAAGGGGCCTTCAAATATGGTGGTTATGAATACTTCAAGAAATTCTACGCCGATCTCGCTGGTCCTGAGAATGCATACAAGTACAAAACATGGCTTTACTTATCTGCCAGCGCATCCGCAGAGTTTATTGCCGATATCGCGCTTTGTCCTTTCGAGGCCGTGAAGGTTAGGATGCAAACTACCGTTCCGCCGTTTGCGAAAGGTACTGCAGATGGGCTTTCGCAAATTATCTCGAAGGAAGGCTACGCCGGATTGTACAAAGGCTTGTACCCACTCTGGGGACGACAAATCCCATATACCATGATGAAATTCGCATCTTTCGAGACAATTGTAGAAATGATTTACGATCGTCTTCCAGGTCAAAAATCAGATTATGGCAAAGCTGCTCAGACGGGTGTTTCATTCACGGGTGGTTATTTGGCCGGTATTCTTTGCGCAATTGTTTCACATCCTGCTGATGTTATGGTGAACCCCCTTGTTCTCCCTAATCTTCACACAGTTCTGAACTCATACGATGTATAGGTATCTAAATTAAACGCAACTCGACTTCCTGGTGAAGCATTTGGTGCTGCTACCGGACGTATCTACAAGGATATTGGATTCCGTGGTCTTTGGAATGGTCTTCCTGTTCGTATCGTTATGATTGGTACTCTGACTGGTTTGCAATGGATGATTTATGTAAGTTACCTCGTCACAAGTTTGTCGTGGAGATGGTTAACAGTGTTACAGGATTATTTCAAGATTTTCATGGGACTGCCTACTACAGGTGGAGCTGCCCCTGTTGAAAAGTGAGTAAGTAAGGTACTAGGTAATTAGCAACAATCTGGACGGTTGGAGGTTGAGAGAACAGAATCGAAACAAAACGTGTATCCGCTCGTGTATAATTGTAATGCAATGAACAATATTTTCCCAGGGCCTCTCCGGGGACCAAACCAAATGACAAGCAGCAAGTCCATTTGTCATCGAAGCAACAAGGTGACAGATGTACAAGTACTTCATCGGTGGGAATTAATAATTTGAGAATCTTGATATTTTCTTCTGGTATGGATGTGAAGGTCCTATTTTGATTCATCTCATCAAGTATTTCCCCCTTAAGAGTTCCATTGACTCCTGAAGCTCAACGGGGAGTTGGGATCAGTAGACTTTCCTTTTTAAGAAGTTAGGAAGAAATACTGGGAGCTTGCACTAAGTAGTAAGCAGTACTGAGTATAGAATTACTATACAATCTGACTTGGGGGAACCTCTCTTTTATACTCTTTTATAGTTTCTCAAACATTCATTCGAGTACTGTACAGAATATATACTCAGAGTTTGACCCTATGCGAGTATTGTACAGTAGAACCTGGTTATACCGATATTGGATATACCGATATCCTGGATATACTGATTTTTTTGGACGAATTCGTTGAATTTTGGGTGATTATATCGATATTCCTTTATATACTATATACCGATAAACTTTTAGTTTATATTGGTATAATAAGGTTTATTTTTGTCGGAAATAGACAGTAAGTTGTGTATAATATAATAATATTGTATACGAGTAGTAAGGTGGTAATTTTATACTTGAGGTACAAAGTTGCTATCTATATTCTACTAGAAGAGTTTTATAGGGGGAAGCTAAGTGTTACGGGAGCTGCCTCTAGGGTCACGTGGAAGTGTCTAGAGATCTCTC
>JBBMOJ010000240.1:0-53605 GCA_038090695.1 Sclerotinia spermophila | reverse complement strand
CTATTCTCTATTCTCTATTCTCTATTCTCTATTCTCTATTCTCTATTCTCTATTCTCTATTCTCAAAAACTCATCATCATCATCATCTCAATTACCATCTCAATACTAACCCTATACAAAACAAACCACTCTCTGCGTTCCTTCCCCTTCCCCTTCCCCTTCCTCTTCCTCCCTATCCTCTTATTATTTTCCCTAGATTCCTTTGCTTCTCGCTTACTATATATACCCTGTGGTGGTAAAGTTAATATTCCAGATGAAAAGAAATTCAATATAAATCCCTATACTAATTTCTATTTCGTATATTATAATATTAAAATTCTTTTTATTATTAACGAAATACCCATTTCATCAATAACAAATAAAATCAGTACTTTTTGTGATCCATTTATTATTGAATTTTAATAGAAAAAAAGAAAATATTAGCCCAAAGGGCTTTAGAATCTTTCAATATTAGAATTCAAAGAGAAGTGGATAGAGAGGTATATATATATAGAACTAAGGAAGTAAATATAGAAGAGAGGTATATATATATAAAACTAAAAGAGTAAATATAGGAACTAAAGTATAGGCAGAAGTATTAGCTGAAAATTTAAAGAGAAATGAATTTATCGATTTTACAAATCGTTTTATTTCACTTTCGATTTATTCTTCAATTACAAGCTTTATTATTGTGTTATACAATATAGAATATATTATATAAATAAGAATCTGATTTGGTTTCAATCTATATATCAATAGAAGATTCAAAATATAGATATAATACAAATATTAGTAATCTTTAAGGGGCTTTTTTTAAATCTTATTTATATAAATTCGAAAGATAAAAAGAAAAGATTTTTATTCTATATAATAATCCAATAAGAGATCTCTTTAAAAGAAAAAAGGAAAAGAAAGGAATTAAAAAACAAATAAAATCTACAGGTTTTATTTAATAAAAAGTTGCCTCAGATCTAAATTTTCAATTAACCTTTCAAAAATCAAGAAATTTAGAAAATTCATTAAGACCCTATTGATTGAAATAAGCTTCATCAAATACAAAAAGAAGATTAATATATTAAAAACGATTTATTCAATATATTATAAAAGTATTGAAGATTTTATTGTAGTGATAAAGCAATCGCTTTGTCAAGTATGAATTCTGCTACTACAGGGATATTATTAGTATATAGTATATAGTATATAGTACGAGCTTTGTCTTCGGCCCCTTGGTACCAGAAAAATAATTTCGTATTACTAGAGCTCCTTTTATTATTTTCCAGAGCACCTTAGAACCTATATTATAGTTCATTCTATTAGAAGCTTAAAATAAAAACTATATTATCAATTATATCAAATAACAAAATTCAATATTCTATTCTAATATTTCATTTTAGATATTTTAAAATATAGTATACTAATATTGAAATAAGATTAAAGATTTTCATATGATTTTTCAGAATAGTGTTCTTAAGGGCGCTATAATTATATACATTATAAGGACTCTTTATCATATGTAATATTAGATATATCCACAAGATACCAAATCCTCATTCTCATTCCCATCCACACTCCTTCCTTCCTATTCAATCCTCTAATCTCCCCCCCCCCCCACTCAGTCTAATCAATCCATCACTCTTCTCCCCCCCCCCCCCAAAACAACACACACACACACACATACACATACACGTATGTACGTATAAACACCTTCCAAAAATCAACTTACTCATACCCCATCCATTCATCCATATAATTAAGACACATCCCCTAATCCAATCCCAATCCACCTAGTCGATGTTTATTCCTGCGCTTAATCAATTGTATCATGCTTGTACAATCTCACTCTTTTAAATATCTGGTTCTTGACTCTGATATGATATGCTATGCTGTACTAGATTCCCAAGTTTCTTTCACTATTCTACAGTATTGTTTTAAAAGCAGGGTGATCAAAACCCAGCTACCAAATTTTCCAGTATCAAGTCAGCTACTCACTATTACAACTAATAAGTATACAAATTTCAAAACCTCATCATCTTTCCTTACTATCAATCTCACAAATCACAATTCCACATTACATCACATCACATCAACCCTAAGTATAAATATAAAGATTCTTGGTGTGATATTGAGTTATTCCCCTCATATCTATCCGTTCCCGTATCTACATAAACCCCCTTAAACCATCCCATTTCCCTTTCCTCATATGCACAGCATGAATTTCCCGAATATCATATTCATATCCAGTATTTACCATACATCCACCCACCATAAGTAGAGCTGTAAATTCGGAAAGTAGAACATTGTCCTTAATGTCATAAAAAGCAAACAAAAAACCCATTCACCACCCCCCAACCATATTTCGTAAAATCGTTACAATCATTTCCCAACGTGCCGTTCATTTCAATCCCGGAAAGTAGAGCAAGTTATAATACAAGGAAACAATGTTGATTAAAAAAGAAGCTATATAGCCTCAACGAATGGTATAATTGCCTTAATCAAGGCATGGCTAGATGAGTGGAAGCTCAAACTTTGAATTGAAGAAACTCCAAACTGCGCCATATGCCACAGCGCATATTTCATGGATATCATAATCATCGAAGCGCAAATATGCAAGACAAAGAAATAAATGTGTCCCAGACGGATTTGGAACAATGATCAATCGTCTATGGTACAACATTTCATAAGTCATCTTGACTTCGACTGCCGTTTTCCCTTTCTCGAATTTCGGCAAGCCTAGAATCAAGTCGAGAAAGTCTTGATTGTAGTGAAGGTCTTTCATCAAAATCAAAAGAATCTATCGAGTGACGTGGTTTATGTAAAGTCATTACTCCAGAGTGTCGAGCAGGCGTCTTATGATAATGAGTGGCTCTCCTAGGAAATGTATTGCTTGGTTTCTCCATAAAAGGTGACCTTAAACGTGGAGCGTCGAATGTAGCCGATGGGAGTAACCTTGGCTGGGATATTGGCGAAGGACTAAGATCAGGAACGAGACCTGCCTTCTCTGGTCCTATTGGAAGAGGTTGAAACAATCCCGGTATGCGATTCCTAAGGAAATCATCACCGATGGTGAATGCTCTAGTTCGCACTCGTCGTTGTTGGTTTCCCGAAAGAGGCATACCATAGATCCGCTCATTCATGCTATTTGGTTTCAAGATAGCTCCACCAGAATTGAGGTTTTCGAAATGATTTTGAACCCGTCTTTTGTGTTCCTTGTTATTAGAAGGTCGAGAATGATCAAAATGAAGAGGTGACCGAAGGCGAGGTGCAGGAGCTGGACCGGATATGGTATCAGAATGAACGCGAAGAGATGAAGGGCGAGGTTCATCAAATGCCCCATCCATAGTCGAACTGGGTCCATAAGTTCGAGCCATGAATGGTGATGCTAGGCTACGAGTTCTCGAGTCATCTAGGCTCAAATTTGTAGTACGAGATCTAACCCAGCCCCTAGGTTGACATATAGATCTGCGCGGTCTAGCGATCAAAGGTTCTTGAGAAGTCGCAAGTTGAGCTAAAGGTCCATTTGGATGCATGGTTTCAGATGTGCTCGTCATTAGCGATAGTGAGATATCTTTAGTACTGAAAGGCTTAGGAGCAGATACTTGTGGCTCAGGAGTTCTGTATCGTGAACGAGGATTATGTTGTGTAAATGGTGTAGCATTTCTAGATTGAAGGTGCATATGTCGTTGAACTACGCTGGTATCCTTCGTCTTGCAAAGTTCGCGGAGATGTGCCCGCGTAGCTGAACTTGTGTGAGGCCATTGTGTGTATGTTCGGGGTCGATCTTCAATTGGGGTTGCATGCTCGCCGTGTTCACAAGATGCCGCACGTGACGTGTGATTGGAAACTTTGGTGCTGTGAGTTCCCTTGGGTCCTTTCCAACTCTTCTTTGCTTGTCGAGCAACACGGTGGCATACGCCTTCAGGAGGCACGGCGCAAGCTCCAATTCGAAAAGGTGTCACGACTGGATCTTGGAGATATAGGAGATAGACCGACCATAAATGCGCACTCATGGCTGAAGTCCATGGTGCATCCTTTCGAGTCTTGTGGCGAAGCTTCGCGTTGAGGATGGTGTCGTGAGACTTAGTGGCTTCAATGCTGAGCTTCTTGCCCTTGGCTTTTGAGTACGATGGAAATGAAAATGGATCGGCGCAATCAGACTCAGGACTAGTACAACTGCCATCTTCAGACGACCGAGAAAGATGGCCTTCACTATAAAATGAATCTTCGGAGTGTAACGATGCGGCAGATGTTGGTCGTTCACTATCAAGCCCATTTGCCGACGAGGGTCCCATTCTCCAATCGGGACGTTGAAGGTGCGTTTCTTCCATGGCTAAAGAAGGTATTGGAGTTTTCGGAGGAGATGAGAATCTTGTATTGTATGTATGCGGGGCCAAGAAAGATGTACTGATCGAAAGTGGGTCCCTGTCTGGCATATCACAATCTGACGATACGTGGGGAGCTATTTGTGGCTCCTCAATTGTAGGGATAGGGATATCTGCAGCTGCAACAGAAGCGAGAAAATGTTCAGTTGGTGCTTGCAAATTAGACACATTTCGTCGTCTGACCTTTAAACGATTTGGACGGGGTGGAGAAGGTGGACCCTCCGATTCAACAGGGTTGAATGGCTCCGGTGTAGTTGGCTGGTCTCCTTCCAAATGATGAAAGCGGAAACCCCGAGGAAGGGTAGTTGACCCATTTTCATGGTGATGTGACATCGTGGTGATGAATTTAATTGACGCGCCTTGAGATTTGACTGAAAATTGTAGAATTGAAAAACTTAAATTTATGATTGCGGGATATGGATCTTGTGCAGAGCGCCAGAAGCAAACCTCACTTGTTGCAATGCAATTTTTGAATTACAGGAGATATGGGGTGTAATATAGAGATTGAAAAGTCGAAGGATCGAGAGAGTGTGTGTTGTAAAAGAATCCAGAAACGAACGTTTTGCTGGCTGGGCGATCAAAATAACTGAAAGTCGTTCGAGTATTTGGGAAGTGAATATATCCAGGCAAATTTGCAATTTGAATTCACCTCTCAACTTCAACAGATCCTATGGATAGAAAATTCAGCAAATTGCTACTGAATACAGACTGGTGTGAAAGAGGCCCTGCATGAACAATTTGACGTTGACGATCTTAGGGAATCGAATCAATGGCTAGGATGTGATTCAATTGATGGATCTGGACGAATCAGGAACTGAATCCACAGATATGACTCGATATTCGTGGGTAAGGCGATTCTTTTAGCCAGTTGATAAACGATTTGGAGAGGGTCCCGGCGTATCGTGAGATTGATTGCGACCGTGCTTCAATAATTGACAATTGACTTCTGCGCGCGTATTGTCCCGATTGACCTTCTCGAATATTCACCCTTCGGATATTGATATTTTTTGACGAGTTCGCACGATTGAAAATCCGTTGTGAAGTTGTTAATAGCGGATGATGAATTGCTCTACCAGCAGAACGAAGGAAACGAATTTGAGCGGAAGGCGCAGTAGTGAAATAAAAGAATGTGCGGTGTATTGAATCTTGCAGATGGTGAGGGAGGACCGATGTGGTGGTGTTGTTGTATGTATGTTGTATTTGTGAAATGGCGCACGTCTGCCGAATGGGAAATTGTGACCACGGTTCTCAAGGCGCAAGAGAGACAATTGAGCGAAATTTATGACCGAGACCGAGACAAGGGAATTTCTTGATTAGGATATCTGATTCTTTCAAGTATCCTACGACGCGATGCGATGCGATGCGGTATTTCGATGATTATGGTTTTGGTGAAGGGGCGAAGTTAACGACGACGGCGAAGAAAGGAGGTGATGGTTCCGTGAGAGACTCGTTCATCGACTCAAATAGAATGGATGTGGCGTGAGGGAGAAGGTGGAAGGAACAATGAGGAAGATGTGGAAAGGAATGGTAGTGAACGGGTAGTGTGGTGTGGTGTGATGTGTAGTGAAGATAGATAGAATAGAATAGGATAGTAAGGAAATACTAGGTATGTAAGGCAAGGCAAGGCAAGTGCGGCGGGAAGGAGTTTAAGGTGGATGGTGGATGGGATGAATGGTGGGTTTGTACTTCGTGGGTTCGTAGTGGAATCGAAAGTGAAGCGAAGAGGGAGGTAAAGTGGGTCAGATGTCCATAATGGGTAATAGTGGATCAGATGAAATGAGATTGGCGCGTCAAGATTTCATCGAATGTAATTATTTGATTGGTCGACCATTAATCCGTTTCCCAATTCTAATTTTAATTGGTCCAAACTTGAAAGTCAAAACAAACAAACAAACAAACAAATAAAGAAAGAAATCAAGAAAATGCACGTACGTACCTTAATATACTACTTTTTGACCCAAATGATCTATTTAAAAATAAATAAACTCAAAAACGGTAGTACGATGTACAGTTACTCTGTAGAATGCTTGCGTGAATATAATACAATACAATACTACGCAATATCATCTACTCGTAAGTGCTGATGGATGGATTAGATTAGATATCTACCATGTAAGAGGTCAGTAAATCCCTAGTACTTTGTAGGTTTAAGCCAATTACATATAATATAATCCAGATGAACTGGCAAGAAATGAGAATGGTTCTTTCTCTTTTTTCATCCTCTTACCCCACAGTTTCCCTTATTTTTCCATCTTCTTTTGGGCAAGTTAATCAATCCAAGTAATATTTATATGAGGCGTGCAAAGTTGGCAACTAATGTCCACCATGCAATTTTGCAGTAGTGAAATGGCTAGAAGAATTGGAATCACTAGAATTGGATAGTTACACATTCATTCGTTTGCACTGGTAAGGATTTAGAGTTTCGAGAGTATGGTGCAGCATCATCTGTTGTCCTTTCCACCAAGAGTGGGTATTTTGACAGTTACAACTTACAGCAGGTACAGGACACGCATTTACATTGCATGAGACCCAACGAGTCGCTGCAAGAAGAACTATGTTATGTTACTGCGCGTGTACTAGTAAAGTAATATGTAGATGTGGTGTGGTATGCAGTAGGTAGATATCTTGAAAGCTCGTGTGGAGTTTCTTGGACCTGCAGGTATGAAATAGTTAGTAGTGGGACGACGTTGACCAATGCTCCGAGACTTTGATGTGATGTCTTATGTTTTTTTTTGGCTGTGTAAAGTTCTGTTCAAGGTTTAATCTTCCTATCGGAGTTATCCAAGTGGTGATACTTTATCCATTGGCCCGTCATACTCTCATACGTATAGACAGACTATCAGTCTCGTCTCGTCAGTGTGCTGATACCGTCAGGGTGACTCCACAAAAAGAGGGACTGAAATCATGGGATAAGATAAAATAGAAAATGGAGGGGTCAAATGTAATAATAAGTGTCAAATGCCAAATGTCAAAATGTCAAAATGTCAAATGTCAAATGTCAAATGTCAAATGTCGATCAGAGGGAAGGGGAATATCCCTTTAGTTTGAAACTTAATTAGACGCAAATGCTAAGATGGAATGAATGGAATGGAATAATGATAAAAGGCGGGAAAATGGAAATCAGATAGATGTACGAGTATTCAATAAGAAATAATAAAATAATTAAATAAAATAATTAACTATTTCAAGATCGAGTTCAAGTATCAATAATAACTTAATAAGCAATCTGTGATTACTCATATCAAATGTCATTTTTACTTCTTTCCTCTCTTTCATTCTTGTACACTTACTTCACTTTTACTTCTTTCTTCTCTTCTCTTCCCTTCTCTTCTCTTCCATTCTTATCAACCACTTCACTTCACTTCACTTCACTTCACTCCACTCTCTCTTTCTTCCCCCTCTTCTCTTCGCTGTTTTTGTGTGGCTCAAAAAGACGCGTCGCTTATCTGTCAATTACTCACACGCGTCAATCTCGCGTTTCATCGGATCTTGGGGATCTTTCAAACAACCCTAGTCAATGGATAAAAAAGTAATTTTATACTATATACTATAATACATCCAATCATACATAAGTGCTAATAAGGATCTGATTCTCATGTATGCATGACTTCCATCCTTCTACTTTCAAGAATTACAGCCCAACTCCTTTTCTTGGTTGAAACCTCCAGCTCTCCAACTTTTCGTTCTATATCGTGTATATTATCATTTTCAACCTCTTATATTATTATGACAGCAATAATAAGGAAAAAGGCAGTGGTTAGCTACACCGCCAGTGCCATATCAACTTCTAGAATAAACCTATCCGTCTCGGCACTTTTTGAATGATACGTTGTGTCCTCACATTCATGGTTCATGCATGAACGATGAACAAGCATCTCGAAGAAGAATAAGAACACGGGATGAGATGGAGATTTCCGATGGAAAGAAGATTAACACTTCAGAGCCGAGAGAGCTCCAGGTTTGACAATATCCCTGCTAGAGTTTGAGGGACCAAAAGTTTCTGGTGCAAGAGGATTGTATATAGAAGAGATGGCATCATGAAAATGCTGTGCTTTGCGATGCTCAATACTGATATGATTGATAGATAGTTCTTTTCTTAACACACTCGTATTATCTGTTTCTCTGCATTCAGCTATTCGGATAAGAGAATAATAACTTTAAAAAGCAATGTATGTACACAATCGCGTCTATCCCGCATTCTCAAGCCTTAATAAAGTCAGTCGATGCATCTTGTAAAGCTTGATAAACATTGGAAGAATTTCTAAATTCATGATACACGTGATTTACATCTACATTCATCTTGCTTTTCTCTTCGATACTTTACTTTTCTTCTGATGTAACTCCTATGGTATAAAATCACAAATTGACGCAATACACATTGCCATAGAATCTTGCTTAAACAGCTTCATATATACGCGCCACAAATTGATGCCACAATCCAGCTGGTTTAAGACATTAAATTCCTTTTCAGTCTTATCATACAGTAAGGGGTAACTTCATCGTATGGTATTAACGATTACTCTGTCCATTCCATTCTGTACTTTCCTTACTACCTTCTCATCTTCACATTCTGACGAATGGTCAAAATGGTCCCGTCACAGCAATCAACCCAAATTTTCAAGGTTGGTTTGATCTTCATTGTTACTATCAGTCTTGGCTGGTATCTTTTTTCAGATCACGATTATCATGAGACACTTCAAGTCGCTGTCTCGGGGAAGAAAAAAGTCTTCGTTCAAAAGGCTCTTCGCACAGATATCGACGGACCTTTCGATGATTCGAGTTTAATTGATGTTTGTGACAATATAGAGTGGAGAGAAGGGTTGATCTTTCAGTGTGAAGCACCATATGGAGGAGTTGCGAACATTCGAAATATACTGCTGAATTGCTTTCGATACGCCATTGAAGCTGGAGGTAAATTATCTCATTCCTCAATCTTTCACCTGCTAACTTTGCAGCAACATCAATTGTCATGCCGGAACTTAAACTTTGGATACCTCATAATGATAGTCCAAATACACCGGATCCAGAGCTGAACACTGGGCTGCAAAGTAGGAAGGAAAAGGATAATATCGCGCATGTCCTATTCTCACACCTTTTCGACCTTGATTTCTTTAAGGCATCATTGACTGAAGCATGCCCTCGGATCAAATTTATTCCACATGTCAATGACTTATTTACGGCTCCTAGCACTTCAAATCCACATCCTCTTGACCCAGGTTCGTTATCCTCAGAAAAACTGGAAGAACCATTCGAATCCCTCCTGACCAATCCTGGCACATGGGCCGATGATTTTACAACCTGGCTTAATGAAACAAATTTCAAGTTTTCGGAAAAACTACCTATGCGCGTAACAATCAAGGAATCATTACTACACTGGCCATTGAATCACGATAGTTCAGACTATGTTGCCCAACTCGGACGAATAATTCGTCCCAATCTAGAAATCCGCACTCTCGCTTCAACAGTGCTATACGCACTGTCTCAGAAATACAATCTTCGGTATAATGCAAGTGATGGGATACAAGATGGAATGTACTATGGCGCACATCTTCGAACAGGCGAAGACGCCAAAGCAGCCAATTGGACGAGTGTCGAAAAGCAAACTCAAAATTATCTTCAAGCATGCAAGCACAATAAACTCCGAGTAGTCTATCTCGTCTGCAATTCTGGAAACGATGTTAAACATTTTGCCTCTCTCGCTCAGACTTACACCACATATCATATCCACGTCGCTACAGCCTCTAACCTACTAAATCTCCATCCTAAAGACCTAGCAATCTATACCTCCCTCTCCTCGCCACAACGCTTCCTAGTCGACTATGAAGTCCTTCTCAAATCCTCCATCTTCGGCGGCACCCTCGAATCATCATATTCCTGGAACATAGCGCTTCGCAGACACATAGTATGGGGAAACGGAACATGGATCCCGCAAGCGGATGATTTTGTATATGATCGTAGTGGATCTAGCAAAGATCGAAATGGGACGGATGCGGGTGCCAAAGGGGGTCCGGTGGGCGGATATGGAGGGGGTGGGTTCCAGAGTTTTAGAGATGGGGCCGCGGGGACAGGGAAGGATGGGAGGCAGAATCCGGGGATGGGTGGGTATGGTTTGAGTGTGGTTTTTGGAGATCCATTGAAGGGGCAGGAGTGGGAGAGAGGGCTGTGGCCGTGAGAGGAGGGAATCATTGTTTTTGTGTTAGGAATATTTTGTTTGTTATTGGAGTCTACTAAATTTTTGATTTGCTTATGTAGAGGTTTGAATCGCAGTTTCACAACAAATCATAATCGAATCTCGAGGGAATTCATACATCATCCAGAAGTGTCATCCAAAAAGTCCCTCAATTATACACCAACCTCAACGTCGAAACAATTTCATCAATACAACCCACTCCACGGTCTACCGATACTCAATCTCGATCCCAATTATTAAAATACCAGTTGCTCTTATCATTCTATCATTGATCTATCTATATTGAAAGAGATTCACAACAGACTTTCATCCTATTGTTCCCTTTGTTTCCCAATATTCCGAGGTATATTCATTCTTCATTCATATTTCTCAGATTGACATCACTAAGGTTGTATACTTTGCATCTCTAAACTTCTATATATATACAAAAAAAAAATCTTTCTTATTGTCGTAATCCGAACATCCATCCCGAATTCCAAACTCACAGAATAATCACCAGAGCACCAACTCCAACACTCATCCTTCTCCTCCACCCCCCTCCCCTCCTAGACCCCCCACCAACCTTCCAACTTCTATCCAACACACCAAAACCCCCCCCATCCCAAAACCCCCACCAAAACCACCCATCCCAATACCCTCATCTGCTCCTCCCGCAGCACCTCCATATCCCCATGCTGTCGTATGACTATCTCCTCCAGCACACGCACCCGCGTCTCGAGTGCAGATATGTCCGCGGATTGCAATTGGGCTGTGTAGTGTTGTTCGTTGCTGGAGAGCTGGAGAGCGTCGATTCGGGGGGCTGCGATGATGATCCAGTGGGTGAGGGCGGTGAGGGGGGGGCGGGGGGGTTTGGCGGGGTTTGGGGTTGGGGTTGGGGTTGGGGTTGAGACATTATGAGGAGTGCGGGACTTACGATATGATATGATGTGATATGATGTGTAAATGGTTTAGAGTGAGTAAACATCTATCTATCTATCTATCTATATGTGTAACTAGGTATATATCTATATGTATCTATATAAATAACTACTTTTCTCCAATCCAAATATCTTCTATGCAAAAAAATATAAAAAAATCATCCAAACAGCAGCAGAACGCGAGTTCTATATCCCCAGTCCGGGGATTGTTCACCATCTATTTGAGGATTTCTTAGAGTGGTGTGGTGTGGAGTGGGGAAATAAAGAGAAAAGTATTGAGGTTGAGTCGAAACTGTTATGGAATAGATCATGAATCGATGGCGAATTATGTGGAGTTATAATTTAGTTACTTGTGGAGATTCCTTTTTTTGGTGTGGGTGGTTTTGGGGGTTGGAGGTTGATTTATGTGTTTATGTATGTATATGTATTTACTCTAATTACTCTGAGGTTTTTTGGGAAAGGAGGAGGAGCTTGGAACCTTGGGAGTGGAGGTGCAGGTGCAGGTGTGGGATAGTTGGGTGTGTGGGTTGTAGTTTACTCGCCTAGAAAGGGGAAAGAGGGGTACGTGGGGTAGTTTCATGTCTATGATGTTTGGTCTGCAAGCTGGATGAAAAGCATTGGAGGGTGTTTGAATGCAATGAAGAATTGAGATGTTTTTGGATTATTTGTCGAATGCGCAATGAGGTCATGGTAGGGCTGGAGATGGATCGGATCGTGAACGCGAGTTGCGATGTAGATTCGTGTTTAGTGGTTTTTTGCATTTTTGTATTTTTGTGTTCTTGGTTTATTGGAATGGTATATTTTCAGAGATACTTGAGATACTTGACTAGGAAATTTCATTATTTCTTTTCCTGTTTATTGTTAGGGAGATTTCAATAATTGATTTTTGTGTTTAGTCTGTCAGGTTACTTGATCAAGTCACGGTGAGATGATAACCATCTTGAGATCTTCAGCCATAGGTCACTGTGTTTATATGAAAGATGCTTGTATACAATTATTTATTTTCAGGCTCCAGATTTTCAGATATTCAATAATGCAAATTTTAATTTTTAATTTTTCAAATTTTAATTTCGACAGAATCATATAAGAGTACATAACATACCTATAAAATAGATTCAAGATCCTCAAAAACAGCCAGCAGCCAGCAGCCACCCTCAAAACCTCTCCCATCTCACCTCTGCAACAGCACCCAAACAAAAAAACAAAACGGCACCGCCACCAACACCACCAAAATCTCTTTTACCCAGCCTATCCAATCGTCCACCGCTCCCAAATCCCCCTCCAACCTTCTAAACCTCACCATAACAATTCCGCGCTGCCGTGCCCCATCCGAAGCTCCCAACAACATCTGCATCTGCGCCTGCAATCTCTCGTGTCGCATCTCGAGAAGCGGAATCTGTTCGGCTTGCCGTGTAAGTTGTAGTGTGTGGTCTGCGATGGGGTTGTGGAAGTCCCGCATTTGGGTGCGGCGGAGTGAGAGTTCGGTTAGCTCGGCGCTGGTGGCGAGGGTTTGGGGGATGCGCGGGGAGGAGGGGCTGGGGGTCAGGGTGTAGAGGGGTGGGGGTGGGGGTGGGTTGGTTTCGTTCATGGTGGGTTTGGGTTGGTTTATGGAGTGGGATGGATAGCGATTGGACTGTTTGTGTCTGGGTAATAGGATACTCGAGTTGCTTTAGTTCAATGCTATGGGATGGGTATGTGTGGATAGATATTCCTGTACTGTAGGAGGAAAATTGTGGAAGTGGAAAGCTGAATTTAAAGAGTTCCTGGTTGTGAATGTTGATTGTTCAGACATTGTTACTAACTTGTTCTCTGAATATTTTCTAGTAATTTGGGCTATCATAACAGAAATTCCATAAAGTTATTGAAGAGTACGATCTGATCTTTGAGGTTAATATGATGGTCATTTACAATCCTATGCTGATGGATGGGTATCTGGGAATAGCAGAATTTGAACTTCAATCGATTTTTATACAGCGATACATGGAGATTGTATAAGCATTAGTTGACCTTTTAACCCTGAATTCCATTAGCTGGAGAATTAGTGGATGTCAATTTGAGTTCTGGGAATAATTCAAAAAATAATGCTGTCATGAGTCAAGTTGACGTAGGTGAGAAGAAAGGGGAGAGAACTTAGATACAAGCGAAGCAATCAAAGAATACTAATGAAAACGAGACATATCGATTCGAAAATTGAATGACTGCACTTACACTTGCTGATAGTAGTTGTATTTAAGGTCCGAAAAAAATATCTTACGGGTTTCTACTTTGCGTGACTTTTTACCGTGCATCAACAGGCATTTCATCTATCAGCATCACCTAAGCTAATTAGCTTCAAACTATTTACAGGATAAAAAGTGCGGCCTATTCTGTAAAGAACGAAAAAAGAAAACAACTCCGCTTGAATATAAGCAGAAACTGCGATGATTTGATTGAGCATTTCTGACTGGTTTTGTTCATCTTCGTTGTCAAGTCGTGGAACTTATGCATGATCTTCTGCGTCTTGACATCTTTGGCGACTATTTTAGTTTGCGTGTGAGAATTAATGATTCTCGTCTTTGTTGACTTAGCACTAGGGACATTAATCTTAAGCGAGTGACTTAGAGATGGAGTCCCCGAGGTTATTTAGATCACTTCTTTGGTTGCGGAGCTGTTCACGGATTGTCAAGTAGAGGTAAGCCGGAGATAAATAGATTGAGAAAATTCTTAGTATTATTTGATAGAGTTGTTCGGTATCTATTGAGAGCTTGGAAATTTAACCATTATCGGTTCACTCTAAGGAAGTTTAGATGTAGATGACAGTTTGCTTAGCGATGTTTCGTCTGAGGGCTACGCCAAATTAATCAGACTTTTTCTACGGTACCTATGCTCATGTCACGGTGAATTTACTAATTATCTGGATTTACAAGTCTTCGAAAAAAGTGATTTAGTGTTGTATATATAGAGTGTTTATATTATAAGATTCCTGAAGAAGTACAGAATCAATTGAGGTATCCAAATACAATTTCAATCAAAGCAAGTAGTTCTTCAGGATGGAAAACGAAAACGGCAAGCAAGATCTCGGATTGATACTCACAGTAACTTTCAGGGGCCAAAAAGGAAAATTGACTAAGGAAGAAGATCATAAGAGCCATAAGAACAATGGAAGCCAGAACAAGATGTTTCTGTAATATCCCATTCTCTCTTCTCAAGTCCTCGAATCCTTGGTCCATCTCTTGTCTGGTTTCCTGGATTTCATCTTGTGCTTGCGAAAGCATATCCCACTCCGAGATGAGTTCCTGTTGGTTGCTTACGAGCTTTTCAAGGCTTTCTTCTTGGAGTTCCTGGAACTCCGATTTTGCGTTTGATAGTCTATCCAATTCGGAGACAAAGTTCCAGCCATTAAACTCTAGGGTTGATCTTCTTCGAATGGAAGAATAGGGGGTTGAAACCTGTTGGTAATCTTCAATATTCATAATTGCAAGGTCTGCTGATGATCCTTGTACTTGTTTATCTGTATTAGCAGATTGTGCAAGATATTGGAAATATTGAGCTTCAGCGTTCATCATCTTGGTCTCAATTGAATGATTATAGTTTTATTGAAAAAGATATCCGGGACATTGAGAAGAATTTATATCTCCACAATACTTGTTCTCACTGAGTTCATATCATGAACAATAGAAGTCTTTATCAGGATACTTGAGAAGGATTCAATGCCCTTGTTTTGAGTGAGGCTAAGAGTGAAAGAAGATTCTTTGTCTAGCGAGACCACAAAGTATTTGACTAGTGTTAGTTCGGAGCATTGCAAATTAAAGGAACCTTTGTTTGTGAGAATTGTTTTTCTCCGCGAGGATAGAATTTCCAAGTCACCTCCAAATAAGCAAGAAGTATTGTACGATATGAATATGGCCATTCAGAATCGAATTTGAACCGAATGATAAGCTCCATTTTATGATTCAAGTTTGGTCAACAAAAAAGAAATGCACAACTTCCCACACATTATGATTATTTGAATCCCTTCTATTCATTACTATAGTTATTATAAAGGCAAGAGAAACCTTTAAACACTTATTCATCTTTTTATATAATCAATATATCTTTTGAAGATAAATCAGTAATAATAATAAAATTCCTTAGATTAATAGAAATATAAAGAAGGATTTAGAGTTGTGGAGTTAGATACTGTACATACAGAATTGTTTGGACCAACTTACTTTAAAAGGGAAGTAGCTAAACCAAGAAACGCTAATTTCTGTGTTTCAGAAACTCAGTTTCGTCTTTCTTTTCAGGAAAGGATTAGGCACGGATAGCGATATAAGCAATTTTCGGAATACAGAGGAATGGAATCAAGAACAATTATTGAACAATCCCGCCAAAAAACACTATTAAATCCGAGTCCCCTTCATTCGAAATTCGAATATTTCTTTGATTGCTATTCGAAACAGTAGACGAGCTTACATACTCACAGAAACACCCAAAACATATCGCCATCACATCAACAAGCACTATTGAATCACCCCTTTGACTAACAAACCCATCCAGTAAAATGTGTCTCTCAATCTGCCACGCCCATACCTGCCCACATGTATCATACATTAATCATCTTTGCGAACCTAATGCCTACCCTCCAACTTGCCCATTTCGCAAAGAAGAAACAAAACATTTGAATAGAAAATGTGGCCGTTGTTTAAAGGAGGAAGGCATCTTCATTAACAAAGAATCGCTTCGAAAAGCCAAGGCAAGACGGCTCAGTGAAGCAGCGGAGATCAGAGAAAGTACAATTCTTACTATTAAACGATTGGAACAAGCAGAAGAGTTTGTGAGAGAAGAAAGGAGGCAGAATAGGCTTAGAAGGAGACATACGGAAAAGGTTGATAAGAAGAGAAAGTGTGTGGTTATGTGAAGGATGATTAGTCTTGAGATGGCGAAATCCGGAAGATGTAAAGTAGTCCACACTAATTAGACAAAATTACTCAAAAAGTCTCGCTTACTGATGATGATATAAATACAATTATTTTCACGGAACAAGACACTCCATTGATCGTAATGTGCTGTGAGACCAACTAAACAACCAACAGAAAATCCGCTATTAAGCGAAGTGCCCCTTGACTGATTCTGATATGTCAGATAGCTCAGCGAGATTGAAGATTCACTGGTAAACATGTACACACAAATGGAATAGCACAAGAGCTTCGTGTTAGCTGCCTGAAGTTGAGGGGTAGAGGAAAGAGCAATTTACTGTGGATTCTTTGGTGTTCAACCGATACACAATAAATTGTTTTTCGTATTCCCGTTCAACAAGAGCTAGAACTTGTGTCATTAAGTGTGAATTATCATTACTAAATACCAAGAAGTTATTGCAATACTACAAGTTATCCGAACTCCGGCTTACATCGGATATGAGGCCCGTGGAAGCGGGGTAGCCAAACACGTGTTCGGTTCACTTTCCTCGTCCTACATCGTGACTACTATAAATGGATGAAAAGAATCTTTGATTTTTGAAAGTATTCGAAGCTTAATTTTTTCTAGACTAGAGCTGCTCTTCAATATTTTAAATCATCCGACACCTATCATATTATTCCAACTCTGCGACCTGCACACAAACAATATGTCTCCCACCAAAGAACCCTTCACCATAACTGCCTCTCCATCCACCGACATCTGGCGCAAGCCTCCCAACACCGACGCTTTTAATGCGCCCACCAATATGGCTTCGAAAATACCTCTCACCTCCTTTCTCTTCTCCAAGATTACCTTTTCCCTCCCTTGCAAATACCGTTACGACCAAGGTGGTCTTCTTCTCCATCTCACCAAAGCCGACTCCAAAGATCGCTGGCTAAAGACCGGAGTTGAATTTTATAATGGTAAACCATTCGTGAGCACTGTTGGATGCAACAACTTTGCGGATTGGAGTATTTATCCCACAAATCTTGATGCAAGTAAAGACGTGGAGGTTACAGTCGAAGTGAGAAGAGAGGGAGATGAGAATGGGAAGGGCTTGTGGGTTTATTGGATCAAAGGTGAAGAGAGAATACCACTTAGGGAGGTTGCATGGTTTTTTGCCGATGAAGAAGATTGGGACATTGGGGTTGGAGCAATGGCTTGCAGACCTGCTCAAGCGGAAGATAGTAATGGGGAGAGTTTAGAAGTCAGGTTTTGGGATTTCGAATTGAAACAGAAATGAGCACTGGATTTGTATGAGAACTGAAATCAAGGGTTTGAGCACGAGACTTAGACTTGTGATGAAAGATCACATGATTGTGAAAAGACAAGTTGTGTTTAAGCTTCATATGATGAGCGTTACGCTGCATGCGAAAGGAACATACACTGGAACAAGGTGTTCCAAAGAAGATCTGAACTCATCACATGGATATTTTTCGCTGAACAGGTAGATGCCATCGCTGCACTTGGTTCCCGAATCGCCAGACTCGCTGAGTGTGCTGTAATTGCTACTCGTTTTTTTCATCTCCTTTATTTCTTTTTCGACATGAGATGAAAGGGGTCTTTAGCGGAAAATAGATAGGTAGGTAGATGCCCACGGGTATCTATATAAAATTCTGGAAACCCCGAATAAAAAGCTTTTAATATGAATTTATGACTTGTGCTGAATGAATAAAAGCTGATATTGATACTTAGATATGAAATAGCCAGCTCTGGTGGATCGAGAATGCAGGAAGAGACCGAGCAATGCAAAGGGTCTAGATTTCTGCCTTGAACCAAAAAAAATCGTCGACAACGAATCTATTGTTTCGAACCTGTTCTCTAATAATTCCCAATCATAAATTTATGGCATGAGAATAGCCACTCCAAAAATACATATCCCCATGAAAACCTCATGATTTCCAAACAGACTCAGAACAGATCCAGAACAGCCCCATATCGAAATATAAATATCCCATGCTCAACTCCACCAAAGTTATCATTCTCCAAGTAAATACAACTCCATCAAACCCATCCTCCACATACAAACGTCTCAAAAAACACTGATCCACTGATCCATCGACCCAACTGCCCAATCCCACAAAACCAAAGCAAAAATGTGTCACGAAAAACACACCTACCACGTCCTATGCATGCATTCGAGCACAACCGTGCAAGCGTGTCCTGATGCTCCTGCTAACAGATCAGAACATACTCCCGATCCAACCAGATGTTCATACTATTGGCTTTCTATTGTTGAGAAGCGCGAATTGTGTTTTGTTTGTAGAGATATTCGGTGCAATCGATTGACGAGATTTGTGAGACGACTAATTCGACGAGATGGATAGGATGGGAGGGAGACTCCATCCTTGGCGTGTGTTGTTTTGTAAGAATTGGTGGAATTTAGGAGGACGGGGAGTAAAAAAGAAAGGTGCGTGGATACGATGACTCGAGAGAGCCGATGTTTACTCTGCTTCTTACTTTTCTGTCTAATTACCGACTTTCAGATAGACCGATAAATAAAGAAATTTTTCCTTTTGGATATTTTTATGACTTTGAACATAATTGTGATTTCCATTGATGACTTGACTCGAAAAAAGCTATGTATAAAGTAAATAGTGACATGACATTTAAATATATATTTCAATGTCCTGAACCGACATCAAAAATAAGAGTGATCATTGTGATCTAAATTCGCAACTTGACACAGTTCCATTGCCTCCTTTTTTGCCTTAAAGGCTGCGTACACACCATCAATCTCAGCTTTATACATGTTTGTGCAAATGGATCTAATGATAGTACCCTTAGCAGCCCTCTTGAACCTTTTATCATTTTTTGCCACGAGAACCAGATCTCGCTCAACTCGAGCGTGTTGCGGTACCGTATCGTTAGCATTTTCTATATCCGGCCACACTTTGGCAACTAAATCTTCCTCTGTCAACTTTGAATCCTCTTTTGGTTCCAATAAGATCCCACAACGCGTTTCGCCCGTTCCAAACACAAGGCAGCCGCTCAACAGCGGGTGCGATTGTAGTAGTCTCAATGTGCACAGGATTGACTTTGGACGCATTGGAAAGGATGATAAGATCGTCGATTCGGTTCTCAAATTTCCAAAGTGGGCCAATGCCATTGGGAAGTTAGCTTCGTATCGACGTAGGATATCTCTGGTCCTCCATTGAGTCTGATCGGGAATCATGTGAAAAACAGGTTGACACCATACAAGGGCTGGATCGTCATATTTGTTTAGAATCACTTCGCAAAGCGTAGAATTGGGGGTTACCGGATCTAATTCCGGTAAGAATTGGGGATGAAACTTCACATATGACCAGTGTGATTTGGGTGGTACAAGAAGGGGCAACGGGCCGGATTCAGTCGAACCGAAAAATTGCCAAAGTGCTGCGTCGGTATTACGGACAATGAAATCCCCCGTTTCCTGTGATAGTGGACCTGATATTTGATCAATAACATATCCAAGAGCATATAACAGGAATTTTGCTTACCTCCAAGCCAGGCAACATACTTCAAAGCAGCAATTTCATCTTTGAGGCCCCTGCTATGATCCAAGAATAACTGTTCTATAATGCTTGGAACCTCTATTACTCCATGAATTGGAAGAACCTTCATGATATCATGAAGTATCTTCCCACTTGAAGGTTCATGTGGTGGGCCACGAACCAAGGTCGAACCCAACACGATGGTTGTGAATGTCAAGCCGAGTCCAGATCCATGAGAGAAGCTGCACCCACTCAAGAGTAGTCTGTCGCTTTCTATAAACTTAGAACCTGCTGTTATTCGTCCAGGGACATCGGGTACCAATATGCTGTTGTTGATGAAACTACTGAGGTACCCATGGCTGCAATTCTTTGGCTTGGGCGCGCCTGTGGAACCCGAAGTATGAACAATCAGTGCAATCTCATCTTTATGTGCATCCCAACTCTTCGTGTACGGGTATGGCTCGCTGCTCTTAGTCACCATCTCCTGTAACGTTGGTATTTCGTGCGTTTCCAAAGTTGGAAGTACCCCGACAATCCGTGTAGCAAGATCCGAATGTTGCGATGTGTAGAACAATTTTGTGCTTTTGGTCACCTTAAGCAACGAGACTGTGTTTGCTAATGCATTTTGAGCCCTTGGCAGAAGTAGAGGGTTTCCGGTTTTCATGCAAGCAATCTCAATGATCGGATAGCGAAAGTCCTGGATTCCAATGAAAGCGAAAGTCTCAGTCGAGGAAAATTTAGCCTTGTGACGGTCTATCCAATGAGCTGTGAAATCCACACCACGCAAGAACTGCCCAGTATTGACTCCATCGAATCCCTTATAGATATCAGAAGTCTTAGCCACCATTGCGACGACTCTTTGAGGATTTCTGCGTGCCTCTTCCTCAAGAATATGTGGAAGGAGCCTGTTCGCACTCTTGAGTTCTGCATCGGAAGGGTATTTCTCAGTCTGATGCGAGACTTGGTCATCATTCTTCCCACTGTTCATGATTTGTTTTGCTAAAGCCATGATAGATAGTGATGCTTCGAATTATAATGGAAACAAAGACAGAGGGTGTCCAGGTATTATGTACATTTCTTCGGCATCATCTTACGATCAAAACTCATGACGACACAGATGTCTGAAACGGGAATGTTGCATACCCGAATGCAGCACATCTCATTTTGTTGTCAGAAGCAATATTGTCAACTTGCGAATGATCAAAGAGTGCGTCAGTGTACATAATGCACAGTAGGCTTCGAATTTGACAATCAAACAATGACTGCGAGTATAGCCATTGAACTGAATAACTGAATAACGGAAGGGCTGTTAAGTTTGATGTGAACTACCACAAACTCAATTCTCGCTCGAGAACAGTAAAGATAGATTTCACAATATCTTTGTGATAAGAAATGAAGTATTTCAAGCTGTAGGTATGTCTCACAGTGACACTTGTACTAAAACCGATACTTGTAGGTCGGATGAGCGATCTTAGTCCGCCTGCATAGCCGTGAAAGTCATTACCTCTTAAGAACCTCTATCCATATGATGTGCTTCCTCACTTTGCAGTAGTCTCCAAAGCATTAGATCTGAAGGATCCTCTCCACGTCACTCTATTACACATAAAAAGATCCGCGTGCTAAGTGAAGGCCGTGGCCAGCTGAATGATCCATATCAAATGGATGTCAAGTTAAGATTTGACTGTACAGTCAGCATGCTCCGGTATATTCGGTGACGCTAAGAAACATAATCAGAGCTAAAAACATCCCTGTCATTTGAGCATCGCCGACCCTAAATAACATCATTGCTTTTAATTATCCCACAAAATGAAGCCCGAGCAAAATTCAATGAGCAGCTTGATAAGATTAAACCCAGCATTGGCGAAGTTACGAAAAGAAAGGGAAAGACATTTTGATGTATTAAAAGCAGATCAGCACTTAACACATCAGTCCGCAACACCTCAAACTATCTTACAATGTGTAGACCGGCAAGCTGTCCGACCTGTCGTATGTTTCTCAGTCCCCATCTTATCTTACATCATACTAATATCACCGATGCGGCAGAGAAGGTAACTTGGATCGGCTGCGGTGAACATTTACCATCCGTCTTCTCTTCGATTCCTGCCGATCAACAATG
Organism: Sclerotinia spermophila; assembly: GCA_038090695.1. Classification (NCBI taxonomy): domain Eukaryota; kingdom Fungi; phylum Ascomycota; class Leotiomycetes; order Helotiales; family Sclerotiniaceae; genus Sclerotinia; species Sclerotinia spermophila. The sequence continues at coordinate 31,634 of JBBMOJ010000240.1, read as the reverse complement.
TACCTGCATACCAAAGTTTGAGAAAGATGGAGTGGCATATCCTCCCAAAGTCGGTACCGGAACAGCACAAGATGCCGGAGAGGAGGGGGACATTGTCATACACGATTTGAAGCGGGATACATGACTAGCCGATCTCCTGAAGATATTAGTTCCAGTTGGCTTGGGGGTTATACTTTGGATATGGTGGTCATGAAAATGTCGAGGGACATTAGGTTGGGTGATGTTAACGTTGAGCGCCAATCTTTGCGGCTTCCTAAGGCAAGATACAGTCGATTACAGTGTGTACAGAACTGGTGGATGGGACATACTTGAGGATATATGCCATACAAGTGGTTAATATAAAACCCTCTCAAATGACAATGCATGTGTTAGGTGAGCTCGCGCTTCCTGAATGTATTATGACGGATATATATCTTCATTCAAGCGGACTGGATTTGAAAACCATGCCAAATTACAAGTCCATCTAAGATTCACGAATTTTCATTTCCTACATTGAAGAGGAAACACTTTTAACATCGGACGATGCGCGGAGTTTGGAGATTCTTCGCTATCATCTTCTCCTTATGGAACTTGTGTCGAGCAACGCAATGAAGCCACTTACCTCCCATTTCTTCTCCAAATCACTTTCAATAAGGATCAATAATCATATTCAATGTGTCAATTACCACCAGCAGGGTCTTTTAGTCTTCGCTCCGCGCCCTTTCAAACTCTTTTCACAAACTGTCCCCAAGCTTCACAGCTCAAGAAGAGCGTGTGGTTGATTTCACACTTGATCACGATTTTACAACGAATCTTACCCAATCCCACTTGAAGACGGCCAAATATGTATATTAATCATCATCTTGGGTAGGTCAACAACCACCTCAATGATTTGCTATATGTTCAGCTTAAGCTGACATTTAATTAGAGCCAAAATTCAGATCAACGTCGACAACTCTGAATATTATGTCCACGAAGATTTACTATGTAAAGACATGAAATTTCTCGACATCTACAAACACAGACGTATCATGTACATAGATGTTGGATCTGAGATGTTCGAGTCCTTCGTTTAGTGGATTTATAACCGAGATCTCTTCAAACATCCAGCTGATGACGTCCAGGTTTCTCTAGAATTATGGTTAACGATTTCAAGCATCCGGTGTCATTCACCCATACTAAGAGGGAAACACTTCATTCATCCGATAGATATGAAAAGCAATGAAAGCCATTATCAGTTTTCTAAAACTCATCAATTAGGCTTTACACATGCAATATGTAAAAATACCAATCTTTCATGACCATCCTACTCCATTCTACTATCTATTGCTTGATCCCTTGCTCTCTCTTCCCAGACTAAACCATACGACTCAAAAACGCTATTATCCTCATTGTCCATATTCTTTTCCAACAATGACAGTTCAACTAAGGGCCCCACAGCACTCGCTCCATTCAAAGTAATATACTCAGTCCTAACGCACTTTTGAAGAGGGCTGATATTCACTTCAATGCATGCTGGCCTTGATCACATCTTATCTTTCGCGCGATGGTAAACTTTTCTACAAATCTTCCTTCGTTTTGCAACCTCGGGAGGATTGATTACTTTGCAATAATCAGTGATCTTTTGAAGAATAAAGCTCAAGACAACGAAGACATGGAGTTTAACGTGTATGTACATGCTTTCTTCTCCCTCTCAAGCAGCACTACTTTCATGCGATCCAAACTTACAATGACCAGAGACACAATCTGGATCGATGTTATCGCCAATTCCTACGAGGTCGAAGAGGAATTATTGCGCAAAGATATGAAATTCTTCGAAGCCTTTCCAAACCAGAAGCCTATCGACGTCAAAGAGGAAGCTGAGACAATCGACTTTTTTTTTTCCAATGGCTCTATACCCCAGGAAAATTCTTCAAGGTGCCAGGTATCAAAACAGTCCTGAAGTTGTGGATTTTTGCCGCAAAAATCACATGCCCAAAGCTGCAGAACTATAGTATGAATTTTCTTCAAGAGTACTATCATCGGGATAGTGAATTTATGGAGCTGGAAGAGCTGAAATACGTTTTTTGCAGCCACGAAGGACGAGGACAAGGACATGAAAAAAAATCTTTTGCGAACCTTCTGTGCTGCTCAACTTCATTACCAAAACAAATATGATGATTTCGAAGCTGTTGGCCACATTCTTCGAAGTATCCCAGATGCTGTTGACCCATATCTCGAATATGAAAACTTACACAAAGGCGACCGCCGAAATGACCCTAGAAGTCGCGAAAAGTTTCCTTGCCAGTTCCACGTTCATTGTACCGATGAAGATCGCGAGGACTGCTGACTCATGCTCGAATAATTAGCTTATCTGCGAGCTTGCATTTCATCAGTATGTCTCTCTGCTACCCTTCTTCCGTAGCTTTTGCTGAATAGCTTTGCTGACTTTTTGAGTAAGTCAATACTCGTCGGCAGTCTTTGGTATCATGCATTGGGTCTACTTCTACCGTATCTCAGTTGGGAGCGCTAGTTTGATACAGCTAAGGGTCCGTGATGGTTATGGAACGTTGCAGTGTCGCAGTGCGCTCGGAATTGTTTGCTTATGGCCTTCGAAGCTTCTGCGGGGTTCATCAGATTGTCGGCAAGGTTATCAGACAACAAAAAAGTATTATCAAATCGTTTGAAATAAACAGACTAATTCTCAAGGATTAAACATGTGATAGCAATCTTTCCTTCCCGTCCAACTCCATACCCCTTGGCTAACCATGCTTCTTGCGCCACTTCCCAAAAATACTGATCATGATCCAAAGAAAGCAATTATCGCCACCAACATCTAACAATTATAGTTCAAATAAACACCCCGAGCACCCGCTCCATTCAACGCATTAACATACTCAGTCCAACTCACACTTCCCTGTCCACGCACCCAATCCGCATATCTAAACACAAAAGCCAACCCTTGACCACTACCCCCATTGCAAGCCTGACTATTAATCACGACACTCTGTCCGCTAGCAGGAGTAACGGTGCCGAAAATCCCAGAATTGATTTTAGGACTGATATTGTTGAATGTAGGACTATTAGGAAGAGGTGTAGAAACGGTGTAGACGTTGAGAGCTGGAGATACGCCAGTGATGGATGGTGTGTCTCCTGAAGGGAAAGTAAGAGTTAAGGAGCAACCGTAGGATCCGGCTGGGAGAGCGGGAAAGGAAATTAACTCCCAAAATTGATTGGAAGGGTTGCCTGGAATATGGGTTAGTTTGTGTTTATGGCAGTATTATAGTATAGGAGGGAGATTCTTACCATTTGCGTCAGCGTCCTGGCTAATCTTGACGGATTTGTCTGTGTTCCATGTGTTGGGATAGGCGGTGTTTGGATTCGCCTTGGAGAGTTGCACGAGTTGATTTGGGAAGAGCTGTGTTCCGCAAGTGCGTTTTTCGTTCAAGACTTCTGGGACGGGAGAAGCTTGTACGAAGCTTGTTGCTCCGATGAGAAGAGAGAGAACAGTCTTGGAAAGCATGTTGAGTTTTGAAGGATATCCGAGTCGAAATGAAGAGTTATAATTATTTGTGGAGTTTCGAGACTCTGAGTGATGATGATGATGATGATGATGACGATGATGGAGAGAAAACAACAAATCCATCGATCCAACAGCATCATTATATAGCCCACTCTCAGAAGACTTCGTTATGCCACACTCCTATCGAATGCTCATGTAAGTCATATGACGATCTCATGACTTCGCGGGCGGATACGAAGAGGCTTGCTACAAGTGCTGATATACACAGGGCTGACGCAACACGAATTCTTCATCAAGCTGAAAACATCATATGATTGTAATGATTGTCATCTTTTACGAATTACATGAGATGTTTAGCAAAAATGGTGAGAGCAAATGTTTCTGATGCGTTTGTGAGGCATTGTTTGTGACAAATTTAATGATGGATGTATGTAGTTGTGTAAGGAAAGTCGGATTGGGACTACTAGTGAGCGTCGCGGGGTAGATGCTTGGCAGCTGCAAGGGAGTGGGATTTGGAAAAGTTTATAACGGCGGTGTGAAATACTATAATACGTATACTAAATCACTTGACTATATTGGTCGAACGAATGACTATACGATTATATAATATATTAGTAATATGATTTTATATTATAAAATTATATTACTATATTATATTATAGTTATATTTCTTATCAGAATGATTTATAATACAATAGAATAGAATGGAAGTGTATAGAACACTATAGATAAGTTGAATCAATTTGATTAGTTGTTGTTTATTTTCATTATATAAATTGATTCTATAAGATTCGATTTAAATCGATCTTATTTATAAGCATAGAATATACTAGAATTTCATTATAAACTATATATATATATAGGATATTCTTCAAAGAAAACCTATAAGAATAAGCAATTCAATTTTCAATTCAATCAATATTCTAGTTTCAATTTAATTTAATTATATTCGATTTATCCCTAAGCTAAATCTGACTAAGTCTTCCACTTGTATTATATTATATATATAATATAGTTTTTAACCTCCAAGAGGCGAGATGAGGCTGATGTGAGCTATTTCCGGATGAGGGTAAGCAAATGACAAACATTGTGCTACCAGTGTAGTGGGGTTGAGATGGTTTTGATTTGCTAACCCGAGTTTAGAAGCTGATGGTTCGATAATAACCTGAATCTCCCTCTCAGCCTTTCGGTAAGCGAGACATCTGAACAACTCCTATTTGTGAAGCCAAGATAGATTTTCATGGGGCTCGTTTACTAGTAGGTAGAGGCGCAATCATCAATGTATGTTTTAGCTTGGTAGAATCGCGATGTGCCTACAAGCTGAGTGCATGTCGACGTCACATTGTCCGAGGATTTGTTGTTGATTCGTACAGTATTTTCGAAAGTCTTATTAATTGTCAGTAGCAATACATTCCGACCTGCTTTGAACAACATTGATCTTGGCGTTCCCAATTCGAGAATTTTGCTGTTATCGACGAAGTTACTTTGGGATTGGTTTGATTTGGGAGGTTTACAGTTACAAGTCTTCAAGTGCTAGAACGCTGGATCTCTCAGAAGGCATAAAGAAAATTATGGATAATAACGTTTAAATGCATCCCGATATTAATGTATGAGAAGTATGTAGATACGTTCTATCTTTTCACTACTTTACCGAGCCTTCTGAGAATCGAAGGCTCCACATCGCGAGTAAAATATTAATAGCTTTAAAAATTGTGATAACTAATTTCTATGTAATACTTCCTGAATTTAAGAGTCAACTCAAATCTGTCTCTGAATCTAATCCTTGAGATGTTGAACCAGCTCAACGAGGGACGATTGAAGAGATATATGATTATCTGTTTTTCGCGGGGAACCATTACGTTTAGAACTTCATACTATAACAACTAGTTTGATGTCGATCCATACTCTTAGTTCCACTAGGAATTGAGTAGTACAAAGAAGTCTTTTACATTGATACTGGAGTTTACAGCTGTCTTATGATGAACCGTATTACAACCTTGAACAAGTGTATTTTGTGGTAAGATTGGAATCGGTCCAATCGTGAGCCATGCGAACTATTTAGGAAGAAGAGTACCGTGTTCGTTCTATTCGTTCTATTCGTTCAAATATATAACCTCAGGGAAGCCGCGAATCTATAGCTAGCCACTGTTGTTCATGGATATCATCTTACAACTATCAAGCTTGAGAGATAAGCCGTTGTGCTTTCTGGCCACTCCCGGGCAGATTTTTACAAAAATTGAATGTCAATGAGCTAAGAAGCAACAAACATGGGCTGTGTATACGTTTGCGATATGGTTATATTGTTAGCCTACTTCTTTGCTCCCTAAGAAACCAACTGTAATTCCATATCCTCATCACCGAACAATCCTGCTCTTCATGTATACTGCATGACTTTTCTTTTGTCCAGCATTGACTTAATATAGTCCTTGCAACGCCTAATATATTCTCTTCTTCTAGTACTGGAGCGTTATGAGTCCCCACTGTTCCGACCGTTCAAAGGTGCCAATGTCTAAAGTCAAGATGGAAAAGAAACCAAAAGGGCTCACTCAACATCTGCAAATGGATAATTGTCTTCCCCACTGGCATGGTTCGGCAACGAGTCACAAAATCCTCTAGATCTATGAAGGTGAAACTCGCAAATACAAGTCCATTATCGGCACTCCGTTCAGGGTGTCGAACACGTATTCTAGGATCCTTTCTGGCGGTTCCCATTTGATGTAAGCTTGGGTATATATATCAGTTGCATAGTCTGAAGAAGAGTCCCATCGACTTTTTTGAGAATTCGCTCGAGCAATTGATAACCCGGCAATTCTGCCCGTTAAGTATATCGTAAGCCATCAATGCCACAGAAGTGCAAAGGACGGTGGGGCCGGCCTTTCGTGAAATCAAATATCAATTCCACCTCTTCCAGTGCAATACCGTCGGATTTTCGAGCGAAAGATTGCTGGAGGGAGTCCATCACGAAATTTAAAAGCTGCTCGCTTTGATATTTGTCGTCAAAGATATAAAGTTCGGTAGTAGAAAGGTCATGATTATCTTTGGTCTCGAGATCTTCGCCGCGCTTTCGCAGGTTTGCAACTTTTCTGGTATACATCCAGCTAACGAAAGCTTCGAAGATATCTGGATTGTCCTCCGGCAGATCCATCTTATTTTCCACCCGCTCTTTGAAGCCCTTTTCTTGAAAAGCTGACCTTAAGAAATGTCCAGACTTGCGAATAAGATTCTTGTGAACGAGAACTTCTCCGCTCGGGTCGAACAAAAATATGAACAAGCTCGTCTCCAAAATCAGCAATGTTGACCAGACCACCGTGAGTACTACGGTGTTCTTTAGCTTCTTTGAACTTTTATCAGTATTCTTGAAGGAATCTTACTATGCTTGTTCTGTCATGATTTCTGGAAGTATCAATTTACGGATGGCAAAGATCAAGGCAGTTCGAGGAAATTGATAATCGAGACCGAATCTGTTTTGTGAGACGCTCTTGTATGGCCACAGTGAGAGTTGTTGACAATTCTCCGGATTTTTCGTAAAGGCTTTCCTCCTTAAATCGAGAGAAAGGGTTGTAAATTTGCGAATCGAACAGTAATATGAATATATAAGAGTGATTATATGATTCACATTGGAAATTATTACAATTTCTTTTTTTTATTTTAGTGAAAGGAGGTTCTGAAACTATATACGCGCTACAATAGCAATCCTATATAATAATATGAGAGTAATCCGAGTGACTATATAATACGAATTAGAACTATGACTTCTCTAATGCTTAGGCGTGAAGGAAGGGCCACAAAGGGTTTCCCTTTGTATCTGCGCTCCAACATATAAGGCACAAGGGCTCTAAAACAATGTGTGCATCGCGCGTCCTCAATCAAATGGAACATTTTTTATATACTTAGCTACTCAGAATTTCATTCGATAAACAAACTTTCTTGTGCATGATAGCTCATCGAAATGATTTTCAATGAAAAGACATCTCAGAATTCAAGGTTCTTTCATAGGTCAGACAAAGTGCATTGTAAAGTAAGCTGATTGTGGTATGAATCTATTATTATTGACATATCATCCATCGTATGTGAAAAGTTCCATGTCTATCATCTATCTATATGCCAAAACCATGCAATCGTCCATTCCATCATGATCGTAATGACTGTAAGTGTCCCCCGTACTACCACCGCTATGCTTAATCTCCATATTATAGAAAGGACTGACCAGAACCAATCAGCGCCATGCATATACATCCAACGAAAGAATGTGAAACTGTCGCCCTGAATCTACCATGCTCAAAACCATAAATATTAAAGGAAAACACAGTCTGTATTACTCTCCGCCATTGATTCATGTCAATGCCATGCCTTGTATGTAAATCATTATAGCTGGCAATTGTCAGAGCCATATGCTACGTACAAGCCATAGTTCCGAGGAACGGTGTTGTTGACACGGAATTGGAAAACATCGTAGCCGTTTTCACCCGGGCCGGTCAAGTTGGCGATACCCATCAAGAACTGTGCCTGGGAAGAGTAGTCAAAGGTTCCGATGAGAGTCTCCTGTCCAGGTCTCAAAGTATTGGGTGTAAAGAGTTCGACGGTGGGCTCGCTGTTGACAGGAAAGACGTCCCAGAATGTAAGATTGCTGGAGTCGAAGGGGATGGATGGGCCAAAGACTTCGATTTGTGGGTCCAATGGACCAGTGATGACCTCATAGTCGCTTCTGCTCTCGGGGAATGAAGACCAGAGTTCACAGTTCTGTGCATCGGCTGGAATGTCAAATGATGCATAAGTGTATTGGCGCGAGGCCCATGCTGTTCCATTCCAAGTTGCGCCCATGCCAAAATTTCCTTGGTCTGGGTCTGAAGTGTCTGAAGGGTCTGAAGGGAGTGTGTTGTAAGCGATGTGTTGAGGTGTGTTTTCCCAAATAGACTCTAAAACTCCTGGCCACACGATTGTACAGTCGTCGGAAGCGACAGTTAATGTTTGCGCGGAGGAAGAGTCAGTAGCTGGTGTGGGCGCGGCAGACGCAAAGCCGATAGCGGCGATAAAGGCGATTGTGGAAGTTGTGAAGAGCATTGTGATGGTTGGTATTTTGCGTGTAGTGAAAGTGTTTGGTTGATTTGTTAAAAGAAGAGACGATGGAAGTGGAATTAATCTGTGATCTTTGAAATTGAGGAATTGTATGGTAATGTTTGATGTTTGATGTTGATGGTTTTCTAATGGAGATAGAGGTGGATAAGTAGAACTATATATACCTCGAATCAAGTACATCGCAATCCAGGAATAGCTTCACTTTCAGTGAATTCCAACCCAGCCCACGGGCTTTGTTGGAAGGGTTTTCCATATCTGCCACTTGGAGACATCATACACCAAATTTTGCTATGATGCGCGAGTAGAAGAAATCTATTTCAAGAATCAAATATGGCTAGGTGGCAGGCTGGAGAAGTGGAGCCAATAGAGTCTCAGCAACAATGCCACACTGTGAGGCGTGAGTGACACATTTTTCAACCAATCATACACCGCCAACCACCTTAACAGAGAGTCGAATCTCACGTGAGGCTGTGCATCGTAGAGCAGTATTTTCTAGAGAACACTGTAACATACAGTAGCAATGGAATGAGACTTCGAACAACTGTTTGTTTGTTATATCAAATATTCAAGGCTTTGAAAGAATCTAGAGCATTGTGCTTCACTAGGGCTTATCTCGAAGGATTGAGGTAGCACCCATCCGATTGCCCGCCCCCATACTTGCGTGCAATCGTTTATTGACAACAGTCTTCTCCTTTCAAAGCAACTGTTGAATAAAGCTTGAGTATTCGCAACATAATATTTCTCTGGGTGTTGTCTCTTGAGAGTCCGTATAGTGAATAGAGGGCTATACCAGAACTTTCGTTCAAGAAAGCTACGCCGCCTGCGCCATTAGCCTAATATTGCCAACACAACCAGCACAACCAACACTTTCATGAATGAAATCAGTGAATAGCAACACAGCATTGTAAGTAAGCCTTAACACGGATCGGACTTCGCGTTTTGTTACACTATTCATAGATCACTCGATCATTGAAACCCATTGAGAAACTAAGCTCGTTTCTAGGTAAACATCGGATAGCTCCATGAGGGATTAGAACTGTTAGACATATAGTCAATGGTTCAAATATTCGGATGTTCAGATAATACCCAAGATTCACGCGTACAATGAAGGAGTGGTGAGACGAGCGCTTTCGATTCACGAAGTCATCAATCGGCCGAGCATGCCGAGGTAGTTTTGAAGTTTTGCTAATCCGGGGATTTAACGGCCATCTTCCGAACCACGCTAAATTGCGGGACATGCCTTCCGCACTCTCATCGGCAAGATTGACCACTTTTATATCCATTTATTCAATCCTTGGATAGGATTAATTATTGTACCGACTATATACATTTTATTTCATCTATTTTGGCGATTATGGGATCAATTAGTGCTAACGAGAATGCACGCCCTGGTTTAGAGGAAGTTCGAGTTTTGGTTACTGGTTTTGGTGTGGGTTGTTCTGACATTGCACCCGCTTTACTCCTCAATCATAGACTTGTTCTATCGATTTATTGAACTACTCCTGACCTCCAAGTTCTCAAATACTGACCATGACTTTGGAAAATAGCCTTTTCGCGCACAATATTCAATAAATCCATCATGGGAGATAGCATCCCGTCTACCACGTTACGTCCCTACGAATGGTAAAGATGAGGGGCACCATCCGCATGCGCGACCACCAATAAACAAGACAGCACCTCATATTAGGATTGATACCTATGGTGCACCAGTTCGTGTAGGATACGAGTCTGTTCGGGAACTTGTGCCTACACTCCTTGATGAAGATGCGCCTGGGTCCGAGCCTGACTATATCTTACACATTGGAATGGCATCCGGTCGCTCCTTTTACAGTTGTGAGCGACGGGGTCATCGAGATGGATATTTCATGCGAGATGTCGATGGGAAACTCTTGAATGATGAATACAACAGGATTAAGGAGGGTGACAATTGGATATGGCATGACTGTCCTGGGGAACTTTTGACAAGTCTACCATTTGACAAAATGTTTCATCAATGGAAGGAAGCTTGTCCTGTTCGTATTGACTTTTATACTCATTTTATCAATATCATTACCTCGATATCCTCTAAACTTCCAACCCGTTACTGAATACATTTTTATAGGAAGTCGATACACGCATTTCCGAAGATGCTGGTAACTACCTTTGCGATTTTATATACTACACCTCCCTCGCACACCGCTACAAGCAACAGCGACCAAACAAAGCCATGTTTCTGCATGTACCCGTCGATTCGGATCCCGAGTTCATACGGAAGGGTGTCGAAATTACAATTGAGCTAATACGAGCAATGGTTGAATGTGATTTGAAAGCTCAAGCCAAGGTCAGGGACATTAACAGTACAGAAGATAAAGTGGATCTGTGAATACTTCAATCTTGTGACGAGTGAATTTTGTGTATACGTTGATCGAGTAAAGTGGAATTAATAAATACATGGGGGGGCAGTATGGGCATGACTGGCATAACATTTTTGATAGTATTGGTAGCATTGGTAGGTTTGAGAACATAACATAATAGCATTAGGGCCTTAGGGACATAAACATTTATTGATCATAAATTCGGAAATATAAACGCAATAATTGGATAAAGAATCAAATCAAGTATAAATTAAATGCTCACTGCAACATAGTAATCAAGGATCATGTAACAGGGTTTGCACCAGCGATTTTTGGCTTTCGATTCTCGTATGATTTGGATGAACAGGCGAGTATGAGCCGGCTCTGGATGACCCTTCCATTGTTGTGTTAACGGCGCGTGTAGCGGTAGCATACCGGTAGATGATACGGTATTTTAAGTATGGATAGATTTGGCACAAATCTTCGTGCGCCCTTAATCTTAATAATACAATATAATGCCTCTTTACTCAAGGTAACATATACAATTCTCATATTGAGATTTTTATCAGAGTGAATTATTCATATCTTCATTCCCCGTCATTACCCCATCATTATCATCAACCAGTATACCGCTGATCCTCCAGTTTCCCATTTTCCCCATCATCTAAGCATATCCGACCGGACTTGTGCATCCAAAACTGGTCGCGTGACCTAATGCGAAATCGGCAATGATACTTTTGATACTGGTGTACATGCCCAAAACTGCAGTGGCAGCGCTTGCCAAAAAGAACAAGAAGCAGAAAACCTTCAGCCACCATCTTGGGATGAGGCCTCTCTTCCATCTGCTCAGATCCTTCCAGGTATCAACTCTGTTGACTACGCCGGTGAGAGGATCGAAGGTTTCGTCTGGGTGCATGGCATCTTCTTTGATGGTCATACCGAAATAGAGAAGTGTGGGGAAAGTATATGTAAATTGCATGATGCAGACTGCAGCAACGAGCGAAGAGATGTTGGTGAATTGAGGAACAGCAGATCCGAGAACAAAGGCAAAAGCCCAGTATAAAGGTACGATGGCGATCCAAATCATTTTTCCTTTCTTGGTGGTGAGTTCTGGGCCACCGAAGAGATCCTCGACGATGTTTTGGTAGATAACCTTGATACCGATGTTACCGTATAGGACGGCAGCGATGAGACCGGAAATTAGGGAGAGTGCATTGGTGACGGTTTGCCACGCGTATGGTGAGAGCCCTTGATTGGCTGGATTGTAGGTGAATTGACCTTGCTGTGAGTAAACGACGAGACCGAAGATGAGGTAGCAGAGGAAGATGAAGATTTCGGCCACGAATTGAGCCTTGATGAAATCGAGTGGTCGCTTCATTTCGGCCATGAATTCACAGTACAACATCGCCCCACCGTAAGCATAAACAATTTGCATAGCGGAACTCAATTGTGAATCGAAAGTCGAGCCCGAAGGAATCCAAATAGTATGTTTAATGGGAGCTTTCGCAATACCGAAAGGTTGAAACACTGCGTCATAATTTGGAGGACTGTGTGCTGCAACGCCCATGGTCATTAAAATGACAAGAACATTCAACCAAATAGCGAAATTGGCAAGATAGCCGAATTTTTGCAGAGAGCGAATTTGACCCAAGATCATACCAGCCAGTACCCAGACCAAGATACAGATGGAGAAGCAGAGCTTGTATTTGGACATTTCCGACAGACCTTGGCCGTTAGAGATGACAATGACACCAACGTTAAATAGAAGTTGGACACTTTGCAAGAGATTGAAACCGTGGCGGCAGTAAGTTCCGAAACTGGAAAAGTCAGATGTGCATCGGCAGAGTTCGCTATGGGCTAGTTATTCTTACATTCTGAATCCCAGGTCACCGAATGTTCTCATGGGGTACCTGTCACTGTCGAGCTTCAAGAACATGCGCCAAATCTGCCATCCGGCGAAAAAGGCCATGATACCCATGAAGAAGTACATCACTATACCTCCAATATATCCAAATTGGGAAACAGAGTATGGTGCGTTTGATGGCCCCAAAATATCGGTGGTGATGAGATATACACTGTTTGGCCGTCAGATATAGCATAGCTTCATCTAAGAGTACAACTTACACAGCTCCCCATGTAGCGTTTCTCGCTGCTCGGGATGCGGTTTCCCATTCACCAGCTCCCACATGCGAAGGATTGGAGATTTTGGTAATAGAGCTAGGTTTGGATTCGTCGACTGGCTGAGGCTCGGTCTTCTCATTCTCAGTTTCTGGAACAGCATGTTTTTCGTTGCCAGTTTCCTTTCCGGTAACGTTGTCTACTCCTGCAAGATACTCCTGGTACATTCTCTCCCGTTCCTCTGGACCGAGCCCGTTTTTCTCTTGTTCCCTTTGGATCTTTGCAAAGTACAAATATTCCTCAAAGGAAACATTAGGGTCGTGCAAGTTGCGACGAACGACCGTTGGGACGCCCATTTCACCCACTCCGTCAATGCGAGGATCGCCGCCATCGAGGGCAAGATTTCCTAAGTTGTTGGCATGACTGGAATATGTGGAAGATTGACTGAAAGCATCAAAGAGAAAGATTTTGGGAATCAAACATATATGTGAAGAACTGTCAATCTTCTCGGGTGGATTCCTGACATAACTTCAACATGGTTAACCGTGTAATCCGAGGTCCTCAATGTGGAAATCGTTAGAGAGTTGTGGAGACGTGCACAGATGTCCCACCAAAAACTTTAAGTATTAAACTAACGGGAGCAACATCACTGGATGACATGAAGATCCACAGTCTAAATTACTGTATCTAATATTCTACGGAACTGTTCAGCCTCCACATTGATCCCATCGGACATGGTTCAACACGAAATTGTGTTAATAACATATCAAAATTGGGGAACCTCGATGAAAGTGGAAGGTGATGGCGATAAAAAGCACCAAATACAATTCTCATTCGCAACTCTTGCTTATTGTACGTACGGTCGTCAACACAAGCTTTGGGGCGTCTGCGGGAAGACGGGAAAGGACTGCAAGCATTTGCCAATATAGCCGTCACTTAACGACTCCAGCAACGTGGAAATTATTTTTTATTCGATTCTTTCTCATACGAAACTTTTTTTTTTGGAAATAAACAAGAATCGGAACTAGCTGCATTGAGGGGGAAGTCCGTGCTATGTTTTCTACTTCCAAGTGCTCAACCCGAAATGGAGTCGGGTAAGAAAATTCTGCTTCGGAATGAGCCGAGGTGATAAAGCATATATATCATACGAGAATGACAAAAATCATACCTGGTAATGTAATATACTTTTCCCGGTGTGGTTAAAAGGCAAAGCGCCAATCATGGTTTTAGACTTACTGTGTATTTTGTGCACATATTGTGGCCTCTAAGTAAGGTTAATGCATCTGGCAATGCTGAATGTTGCGATGTTTTCATATAAGATGAACATTCGTGTGGATATCTCAGCCCTTGAGACAGGTTCCATCAACGGTCAACCACAATGAGAACACGAGCACCTTCTTCAATTAGAGTAGCGCGCTTTGTCCTGTGCCCACTGCCGACTACCTCGTTGATACCTGTAGATAAGAGTGGATTAACGAGAGTCATCGTAGAAATTGCTTAACCACCTTCAGGTACCGAGGCAAGGTTTGCGGGCTGGGTCCACAAGTTCCTCTTACGAAGTAGAGTGGTAGCTGACTAGCGTTGGAGCCGAGACAGGCAATCGATTCGTTATCAATAATATCAAGTCAACGCTCAACGCCCTTCCAGTCATCGGAAATGCGGTATGTCATCCACGTGCGGATTGAAGAACAGGAGTGGGTACTACTCTGTATGATCGATGTAGTTGTGCAAGAGTTCGAAAGTGTTCGAGGGACTTTGACTTAATATCAATTGCACTTGGCCTCCAAAAGCAGACCAGCCTGATGAGCTAAATTACTAAGGAAATGTACACCTTGTTGATTGATTGACTTGTAGTTACTCGATCATTATCTTGTAATTCAATCTCCAGATTTACTCATCTTTGAGAAAACAAGTAGTTGTAGCTTCTTGATCAATACATAATTCGATTACTAACCCGATCAATTTTCTATTCTAGCAAGCCTGTTTTGTAGCTCTGGTTTGTCATATTCACATCCTCACAGTTACAGATACTTGGACTTCCACTTTTCATCTTCTGTTTGTCGTTATGAGCTTGCTTCTTTGATTACAGACCACAAAATAAACACACAAGGATACTTGTGGAATGATCTCCATTTTCAACTAAATCGGCACTATCTGACTTGATATTTCATAAGGAAAGACTATCGCGATTCCATGTGCTACCCAGATCTGTCTACAGATATCAAAAATGAGTGTGTTGAATCTCAGCAATTTTAAACTAAGTTACCCGCTATCACATGATTGATTTCCTTCGCATTCACTTGGCATCAAAATACCACTTTTGGTTGTCCTCGTTCTTTGCAGTTGCAGAGAGGATATCAGTTCCACTTTGAGTAGAAAAGTCCTTGACAGAAAGTTGACCACGACTGGCAATCTTGCTGTTCATACTGTGATTTCGATATTAGCCTCTAGACTATTGATTTGCTTAAGGTTATCAAAATGGTACTCACGTGAAGACTTCGTAGCCATTGGTTGTTGCCGCCTTGATAGTCCAGCGGGCAGACTGATCAGTTGGGGAGATTTGTGGAGTGGAGACAACCTTGTTATCGCCTACAAATATGGATCAGCATGTGAATTTAAGCCTGAGATTTATTAGAATATCACTTACCGGTAGCTGTGAGGAAGAAACCGCTGCGAACATTGATGATCAGATACTCTGCGCTATCCCCAGCGCCAGAAACAAGTGCCACCTGCCACTTGGCGTTATCGCTTGGCGTACTACCGCGAGCGCTGCATTTCCCAGTAGCGTTAGTTATCATCATCTGCAATGTGTCATGACAATTCGTAGTCAAACTTACTATGTTCTGACGACTGCACCAGGTGTGAGCAAGCCCTCCCAGGCATTGAGGTTGAGAGTTGGAGCCTGGTATGGCACAATCTCGTAGGTACCGACGCCTTTGAAGACCATATTGAATGATGATATGTGTGAGTTGCTTGAAGTAATTGATTTCAGTAGAGTATGTTGAGAGTTTGTTACTTTGAGCAGCAGATGAGCAGGGAGGAAAGCAGATCAGATCTTGGTCTGGATATGTTCGACCTAAATACTCATCCGCCTATACTTGACGGCTATGAAAATGCGGAGTCCTTCACTTTCCATTTTTCGGTGGCTGGCTGTGAAATGGCTAATACTCTGTATCGTGAAAGACGCAAATACCTGAGTGAAACGTCAATGGGTTTCGTATTGGAATGGCTTTGCAGTTGTGGCATGATCCATCACATATCGCTGCAATCAAACAAATGACGAAATGCTGAAAAAGTTTTATACCATAGCCAAGCACGTTGTGAAAGGATGTTCATGCACTTTTCTGCACTTTTGTGCAAAATAGCTCCATCATCATGTCACACTATTAATCGATTCAGCTCAGAATCATTGACAACTCGCACCGACAAAACTAATATCATGGCCCTTGGCAGAGGGGTAAAAAATATCTGACGTTTCACAATGTTACATGAGTGCGGGGTACCAAAAGAGGCGTAGCTGGAGATTTCATTTACTCGTCTTGACTGGGTGGGGTCGTGCTACACCTGTGATCAGTGTCAATCGCGACATCAAATTGCTGCGCTTGGATTCATTGCGCGATTCTCACGAGTTTAAGCATCTTATCACCGCGGGGTAAAATGCAGCTGAAAACACCCATCTCGGATTACGACTTTTGTAAAGAAAAGCCCGATGGCGCCTTGTCCTCGTATTTAGACAAGTTTGCTTATAGAAATATTAGATAGAGTCATCGAAGAGAGACAGACTAATGATTACCACAACTAATTCGTCAGAATGTGTTTGCGGTCAAGAGATAATTCTGATCTGGAGAGCATATTGTAGCAGGTGGGAGAAGCCTGTGTTGTGTAGCCGACTACAGTAGGACTGCAGGTCTTCTGCGATACAGTGGGGGTGCCGAATTTGGGAAGTTATATGCAACGTAATGGACGAGAACCTATCTCTATACTGACGACCCCTATCTAGATGTAGCAAAACAATCCTCCTGAACTATAGATCTTTACTGGAGCTCACTAGAGCCGACCGTGAAGTGCGTCTATCATATGGAAGGTCTCAATACCCCGCTCTCCTTCAACCACCCAAAGACTTTCCCCAACGACACAACTGTTCTCGGCGAACGCCATTTCGTAATTGTGAAAGTTTCTGGAGTTCAGACAAATTCCAGACCGACCAATTAGTTTAGTTTGAGTTGCCTTGTGTTCCATCCAGAGCACAGGACGTGCGGTTGATTAGCTAACACTTTATTCCTGATGTGTCCCAGTATGCAGCTTTGGACGAGAATGAAATTTGCACTGATAATAAAATGCAGCTCATCTTATCCGGGATCTACATTGAAATTGGCTCGATACAGCATGAAGAGGATAAACAAGCAACCAGACGTTGGCGCGTTCAGTATGACGCCAATTTATGGCCGACAGTAACCGCGTGGAAAATATTGCGACCTGGCTAATGAACCTATTTCGAAATTAATGGGAGATGTTTCGTGCTACCACAACGAGGGATTAAAAAGCAACGATGGACTTGCAACACCTATTATCAATGCAGTGTATATAATAGCTTTGAAAAAATCTCCTTTGCCATAAGATATCGGTCCAGAAGTATACACAACTGTGGTCTCTTGCCCGCAAAAATACAGAATGTATAGGGGCAGCAATTTGGAATTCATCAGAAGGAAAATCATTTGTGAATTCAGACCAGTTAAGTACATCATTGTTCTACAATTTTAAACATTGAATACCGGTAGACACAAGTAAATAGAAAAGGCATCAGAAATTTTAGATTTTCTGAAAAACACAAAAGGTACTGGGTGGCTGCTGCAAAGCAATAAAAATCACATCGCGGATCTCAATAGCTGCCATCTTGATAAGGGCAAAGTACGGATTTGATATAAAATCGCAATACCATGCTTGCTGATCTATACCCAATAATCTCCAAAGATCTCCATGCTTTGCACATATACTCCTTGACAGTCAACACTCGTGGACTTCTCCATCTCAACACTCCTAGAGAGCCTACGCTATCACCACTAAGAGTCTGTATCCGAACATGCGCATACTCATGACAGCAAGTGAAGTACATAATGTTGAGTGGGTATACAAATGCTTGCTCAAGTGTCTGACAAAAAGGAAAAGCTCGACAAGGATTAAACCAGTTTGCGTGACATTAAACTCTCATACTTTCTCAGCTTGGTATGGCAAAAAGCACACAATAGATGAATCTAAACGAAATACATCAAGCAATTCAATTCTTGACCTCAGACTAACTATAGCCTCCCAAATTCCTCCTTCAGGTCGATTGACAGACAAATTCGCCGCCAAAAGATGAGATATCAAATCCCGGTACATTATCAAAGTATCAAACAGGTACCAACACTGGTTCGCAGATATAACCAGAAGACGAGGTCAAGAAATGTTCCCCAACACCGCCGACAGACGTCCTTATTGTATCCAATTGGTGAGGTGAGAACCATAAATAAGCCCACTACCAAATTTTAGTCTTATCTTATCTCTTCCATTCAAACCAATATTACCGCACGATAAGCTATCTTGCCACTTTTACAAGTTTGTCATGAATTCCTTCGTACAGGGGCAAAAATTAAACCAACCGTTCTCTCACCGTTCTTTCCATACAAAAGCAGCACCCCCAAACCCCAACGAAAAAAATCTCTCCGTCAAGCCAACCCCCACCATCAAAACTTCCCATTCCCTTCATTCTCAACCATTTCAAATAATTGTTTGTATCAAAATGATGCTCTTGAGTAGAGCAAAAGAAATTGATCACTACGAGGGTCGAACTCGCGACCTTGGCGTTTTTAACTTCTGTTGAGAACAGCAGATATTAGCACCACGCTCTAACCAACTGAGCTAAGCGACCTATTGTGGTTATTTGATGGAAGAAGATATTTTATAATCATATATATTTTGTTGGGTTGTGGGAATTAAGCAGAGAGAAGTGTGGGTTGAATGTGGTTGTGGTGGGTATGATTGGTGGTGGAGTCAATAGTCTGTCTAGACGGCGTCTCCTGTATAGATATCCCGAACCTAGTGGGGCAGTGATATGCCATTCCGGAGAGCGGGCTGCGTTGACCATATACATCGTAGAGTCTACTTACAAGTTATTTACGGACTGAAAGAGAATATAAATATACCTATACATACAGTAAACTAAGAATTCCGTCTTTATCCCTCGAGTAATCTATGAAGCTGCGACTTCACAATGAACCTCTTCCATCAAGAGAATGAAATTGCAAGGCCGAGATATCAGGTATCTCAAAGTGTCGGTTTCCTGATCGCTATATAGGTATGTAATGTTATCGCCGAGGACCTTACAAGCCCAAGATGCTCTAAAGAACTCAATTGTACAACTAATACCAGACATCCTGGCAGATGGCCTTTTTATCAATTTATTGACCGATGCATTTCCAATCCAAAGCGACCAACCAACTAACCAACCAACTAACCAACCAACCAACCAACCAAACTAACCAACCAACTAACCAAAATAACTACCTCAAAATAGCTCTGACACCCCTTCTTCCATTTCCGTGCATTTTATGGTATATCTTATAATTATCATAGATCTCCAAGCAGTATAGCATAGCATCAAACAAATCCCGAATATGCAACTAAGAAGCAAACCAACATCGATAATTGAAACTCATTTACCGGTATATGCAACATCGAGAAGAACCCCGTCTGTGCAACATACTGATCCATCCCGAACTTCTCCATGTAATTTCCCTTTCGCAGCAGCCACCACTCAACTCGGCACTTTTGATTTCCCGTCATTATCACGGGATAGAAGAAGCCTGAATATCGATTATCGAAATAGTAGTATGAATCTTGGCCAGCCATGGTGGCTGCCCTATCAATATATATATATAAGAATGGTGAGAAAGATCAACATGCATATCATCAAGTAGGACAAGAGCGGCACAATTTTGAGAATATTTTCGTTTCTTTATTGTTTTCTATTTCATCTCATTTCATAATACATGACAAAAAGGCCCGTACGTCTCTTCCACCAATGCAATTCGCCACTTCATCATAATACTCATTGAGATATCTCTGAGTACTTTCTTCCCTTTCGACTCTTTGTATTGATTGTATGACCGTTCCAATCATCAAGATTGAATGGAACATCAAGCCCCATAATTGTCTGTTCACCAACCCAACTCACTCCCTCTTTAGTCACCCAAGCCTAGAATACATAAAAGTACATAGCGTAAAATCCTCATCTTCTTCGCTCCGTATGTGTTTGTATTTTCTGAATATTAGTCATGAAGAATGTCTGTAATGGTTTGAAAAAGAAAAAAAAGGAAAGAAAAAGACGCAAAACCGCCTGCCGTGCTGCGTCTTGCTTAATTCGTGAATGTGAACATTATGTTGGGAATAGAATACAACAGGAAATGTTGAAAGAAAAGAAAGAATTCATTGTTAAAGAAGCTCGAATGTACAAGGTGAAGAAGGAGAAATTTGGTATCATGAACGCCGTAACAAGAATGAAAATTCTTAGTGCATCTCATTGGGAATTCCTCAAACAAGTAAAGCTTAAACCTTAACTCCAATTTCCCTTCTCGAGTTCACAAAGGAGGCACCCCGATTTCTCCCATTAGCATGTAAAGCATTTCCAGGGGGCAAAGGAGGTAAAGCACAATCTGGAGGGGGAGCTGGGGGAGCACCATGCATAAGAGCTGGTAAGCTTCTTTTATTTGAAATAGATCTTTTGTACCGACCTCCTAGTGGATCCAAGTCAGAGGAATAGCTGGGTTTGTGATTGAGAGTGGGAGACAGAGTTATAGGAGCAAAACCTGAAGAATGTCGCTTGCGACGTGGAGGATTTGATGGTTCTTCGGCGATTGGTGGTTGGTGGTCTGAGGAAGCAAGCATGCTTCTTGGTCGACGTTGTGAATTTGGTTTGACAGGAATTTCGGGAAGTGTTGGTAATGGTTGAGGTGGAAAAAAAAATTCTTGGAGGGTTGGTAATGACTCCCTATCACTTTGCCTGACGTTCTCAAGGGTTTTATCTTGAGTAGTTTTTGGCGAAAATGGGTCAGGAAATTTGAATACACATGATCCATTGGATTCCATGGATGGTGATGTAGTTTGACGAACTGCCTGCATACTAGAATGACGCCGTAATTCCTGATCGCTAACTTCCAATGCATTATTTGATGGCGTAAAACTGGAGACACGTCGAGTGGACTTGGGTTCTTTACTTGATCGCTTTCCAATTGGAGACCTGGCTGGGGAGCATGATTTGACATTCACTGTCGAGGATCTATTTCGTAGGATAGGTCGATGTGAAGTTTCCATAGAGGTAACAGGTATTGAAACTCGTCTCGGCGATGCTGTATCCATGACAGGAGATAACGGTCGAGCTACGGAAAGTGCCGTTGGCGGACCCTTCTTGGTTCTCTTTTGAGTTTCCATGGTAAGATTCATTGCAGGAAGTGATGGTCGTCTTTCCGGGGCTGGACTTCTTGTGGAAAATCTCTTACTTGAAGAGACGGGTACACTAAAATTTGGAGTTGCGGGTGATGGACTTCTCACGGTTCGGAAAGGCACACTGTAATTAGATTGTCGCAAATTTTGCTGGGGAGTTTGAAGGTGAGATGATACTTGTGATAGACAATCCCGTGGCCACTGAATTGCTTGTAATGACCTTCTACGTTCAACAATTTCTGCAGCATTCAGCCTCGCTCGTACTGCCTCCAAAGACAAAGGTGGTAATTCTTCCATGGTAGGGGTGCTATCTCGAGTTGGCGATGTTGCTGGAGACGAAATGTAAGTTCGTTGATCGGATGAGCAATATGATAATCTATTGAAGCTATCCCGTAAACCCTCCAAATTTTGTTCATTCGAACTAGCACTATTTGTAACTGATGCGCATCCGGTCATTGGTCTATTAGCTGCTTCATTTTGGGCTTCGTTTAGTGACCAATGTGGAAGGGGGTCAGGTAAGGGTATCTCCTCTATGTTCTGTTCTTCTGGTTGCCACGAGGGTCGACGTTCACGAGGGGATAACCAGGGTAAAGCTATTTCTGTATTTTGCCCTTCTTGTTGCTGCCATGATGGACGGCGATCATAAGATATTTGACGTGGTGAGCAAGGGATAGAAACTTGATCTGAACCTCTCCTCTGGGCAACATATCGATGACTTGGTTGGCTCTTCAATTCTGGGGACTTTTCTTCTGTCTTCACAGTTCCGATTTCTGTAATCTGCTTTTTGCCTCCAAGTGTTTCAATTTCTTTTCTCAGTACAGCTATCCAAGAATCCATTTCTTCGGCGCTATCCAAGACAAGCAAAAGACTAGTAGCATTCCTCCTGTAATCTGCACTTCTGAATGCAAGTCTTGATAATAAAGACCTAGAATCTGATGTTGGAACGCCATCTGCACTCATTGATTGAGATACTTGTAATACCCAATGCTTCCCTGGAATAACGTCTGATGCGAAAGCTACAGATTCCTTGCCTAATTGAATCATCTTCTCTGGTAATCGATCAAAATTTCCGTCGCCCGAGTATTGTAGAAGATAACCGGATGTTACCAAAACGAAAATCTTTTGAGTCCATTCACCTTTGGATATTGAACCCGATCTTTGTCTTTTGTGTTTGATTGCTATCTGGTTCCCATCCGGCCCGGTTTCGGCCGTTTGTGCTATTTCATCCCGTAGGCTGGTGTTTCTCTTGTGATTAGACATGCGAATAATGGCATCGGCTGATAAGGTTGAAGCGGAAAGACGAGCATGCTTTACAGATTGAGGATAACTTTGAAACAATGGTGGTGGATCAAATATTGAGGTTCTTGGGCTTGTTTTGGATGCAGGCTTGGCGGCAGTTTTGCCGTCCTTGATCGATTTGGATCTGAGATTCAGACGGGATGGAGTTCTAGTGGCTTTCCCTGGTGTAGTGGGAGACGATGATACAGTTGCATCACCAGTACCAAAGGGTCGAAAAGCCCCGTCTCCCACCGGGCTTGTTATTGGACTCATTAGCTTTGGTGAAAGTGGTGTTGGTGATGTGAGTGGTGGAGCTGGTTTATGTTCTTCAAACACTGGCGATGCCACGTTCTTTTCGGATTTATTGCGAGTAAAAATTCCTCGAAGACCACCTTTCGACTCCTTACGTTGAATTTTTCGACCTCCTAAGGGAACACGGCCTTCCTCTAAGTTATTTGTATTTATTGGTGGCGGACGAATGCGGCGACTGAATGTATTGAACGACGATGACGATTCATCATTGCTATTACCCTCCCCAATAGAACCAATTCCCATAATTACTGACATCGTAGAAAAAATCCAAGCTTCTCAAGTAGTTTATGAGATTCTGGAAACCAGATCCCTAAATCGTGGCTCGGAGAGCTCAATTGAGCCAAGATTCTACTTTTCGCAAGTGCCCTTGATTCCTTGAATTGAAAAGTAAGAATTTACGCCAATTGGTATTGGTAGTGATGAAGTGAGTCCGATTCGCAAGTACGGTTGTGGTGTTCGTCGTGTGTTGTGGAGGTCATGGAAAATTGAGCTTTTGGTCAATGTAAACAAAATAAAAGGTGAAAAGCCGGGTCAACAAATCACGATTGATGCATTGAATGACAGTGAATTTTGCAAATTGTTATAATCGGGACAGGCATCATAAGAGGGGTGGACCTTATATCGAGTGAGATTCTTTGGATGAGATGGGGAGGACGTTGTAAGCAATTAACAATATATCAACCGAGCTCCTAGATATGAGATAAACTCAACATAAAATCGGATTTGATATATCTGAGGAAAGCATTTAAAGGAAGGAATGCAAAGAATGACAATAGAAATGAAACGGCGAAAGAACAATGTGAGAGCACACAAACGTATTGAAGGAGCATTGAAGGAGGGTTGATGGATAAAGCGAAGGAGAGTAAGTCGTATTGTATAAAAACAATACCTCTCTTTCATAGAGTGCTCAGGTCCACGCAGTGACAAGGTCTTGACAAGGCCACAACAAGGATAAATAGACTTCACGTTCCCCATAACGCTCAGAGACTGAACTGGATGAATAGTTTTGGAGAAGAGGGTTTCTCCCATGTCAATTCCGTAGTCCTCACTCTAAACATAGTAGACAAGGTAATTTGTACGGGTTAGACCGCTCAAAGTTAATTTCCCAAAATCTTACTGGATGCCGCTTAAACAATTTTGGAACCATAAAAGCGTGGGACCTTACGAAGTAGCAGTTAGCTTTGATTTTATCTATCGAGCTCGAGCCGAAGATAAATGAATAGGGCCCCTTGGCTTGTAACGCACGGATTGCCCCAGTTTGAGATTCGGAGGTAGTTTGAGGTGGATGAAGTCTTTTTGTTTGTTTTTCTTTTTCTCTTGAAGTTGTTTGGTTGAATTCCAACTCCGAATTTTGACTTTTTCAAAACATCAAGCGAGTAATTCTTACGTTGGCTTAGAGATTATGCAACGGAAAAAACCCTGCATCTGCACACTTGTGTGAAGAGTTAAAATCAGTATTCTACTGGTTGAGAGTTGTACGATGTGGAACTAAAATGGTGTAAATCGTCTTGTACAGGGTAATAATTGTCGATATTTAAAGGGGCAGACACACAAAGCCCCTTTACTACTGGTAGGGTGGCCTAATTCAAATATCTCATCCTTGAAAATTCGCCGATGTCAGTTACGTACGATGCAGGTAATGGGCATACCAAATTGTCTGCCCAATGATTTGTCTGCTGATCTCTGAGAGACGGCGGTTACATCGTAAGTAGAGATGAGCCTCGGTAATGTGGAACCAAACTCGAGAGTTCCTGCATAAAAGCTGTCGATGATCCTGCAAGGTTGATCCATTCGTTAAAATCCTTATGCACACCACCTGCTCTGAGTAGTGTATGGAGTCTGGAGTGTAAGCCATAGAAACTTGCCGTGCTTATCAATAATTCCGTAGTCCATATATTTTGAGGAGAATTCTGCTACTCTGGGGCAGTGGTGGTTGTGGCAGTTGAAATCATTTTCAAGAAAAGCTTCAGGCCGTTAGAGATCGTGATCTGGAAGTCTGGGATTTCTCATGACACAGAGAAATTAAGCTCTCCCACTTGTTAACTCTCCATATTTCTTACTGGTGGCAAGAATAGATTGCTTGCTCCCTATTGAGCCATTGGACCAAAAGATGCTGAGGAAGGGGGGAGTGGGGTGGGGGAGGGCATTCAAAAGCAAAGGTGCGAAAAGATAACGTCAATAAAAGGAGAGGATTGCGAAATGCACCAGTAATGGTGCAGATATCCGGATACTGATGCTGATGCTGATGCTAATGCCAATGCCGATGCTGTAAGGCTTCTGGGTCAAGTGGGTTTGTTTCAATCCTCAGGGGGATATGATCCAGATTTCCAGGGAGGTTCTTATCTGTGCTTTTGATTTGAGTTGATGTCTATGATGGGGTTGGTGTTGATCAAATGACAGCTTTAGCCAGAATTCGTGTCTGCATCTGTTCGATTCAATCTGAAATATTGTAATCCGCATAGAAAACTTTCGGGTTAGAAAAAGAGAAGACGGCGTAGAAGATGCAGGGCGAAACTGTTGCATGAGCGGGAAGAAGTAGTGGGAACGGGAGGGAACCGGAGGGAAACTGGCGGGAGTCTGAACGTGAACACCAAATTTCCCATATGCCATCCATACCATCTATACAATCCATACCTACCTTTAAGGTTGAAAGGAAATACTGTATGCTGCACCAAAATCGATAGTGCTGAATACTACTGGCGAGATGGTAAACACATTAGAGGATCGTAATAAGTAGCACTTCTTTATCAGTAAACAAGCTTTGTCAACTCTCCGAATTAAGGCGTGATAGAGGATCAATGCCGGTAGAGTTCAGAGAGTTGATCTGTGGTTTGGAAGTATAAAATGTTCGGAAGAGTAAAGTGAAGTTAAAAGTAAAGTAAAACCAATCTGGAGAATTTAAGATCACGTGCTGCGCCGTTTAATCATTTTTGTTTTTCCAACCCGGCAACATCATATCGTAACTAACGCGCCGGTCGCTTCAACCCCTCAGCAATCCTAAAATTTCAATCTCTGAACAAGATACGAAATTTATCAAAGAAAATGTCTCGTACTAGTGTATCGTCTGCAAGACCACTTTCTCTTACGGAAGAGCTTGAGAAACTGGAGCAATCTATCACTTTGACCCTTCAAGGCAAGATTCCACCTCTCCCTTCAAAACATTGTTTGTTTACTAACACAACATCAGAAATTGATCATAACTTTAGCCGAGCACACCGTATTGTCACTACAAGTATCCTACCTGTCGTTGAGCAATATGCGAACCATTCCAATGCTGTATGGGAAGGGTCGAAGGTTGGTGGAGATCTACAAAATGCTTGGAATGTAACTAATAGCGGGGTAGTTTTGGAAACAATTTTTCGAAGCCAGTGCCAATGTCTCATTATTACAAGTCGAGCAACAGGGGGAGGAAGAGGATGTTTCATATGCCCAATCCCACGAAGAACCAAGTCAATACACAGCATCGCACGTTGATGATGAAACTATCCGAACAGAAGACAATGGGCAACATTCTTATGACCAAGATGATTCAATGCTAGAAGATAACGACATAAGTGGTAGCACCCCCCGAGCTCCTCCTCCCCGAAAGGATAAAGAAACACAGTTTGCGGACTTCTCATCTCCATACGAGGATTTGAGAAAAGAATTCAAAGGAGCGACCTTACAGGATGACGAAGATGATACACAACTACCAAGTACACCTGGTGCAAAGCAAAGGGTACCGGATATGTCAATGTTACCAGATTCATCTCCATTCGACCCAACATCATATCGAATAGACCCGGCATTGTATGATCTACCATCGACTACTCAGACTTATATACCATCAACGGCCCAAAAGACAAAAGATCCTCAATACCTTAAAATGCTAGAAAAGAATTATCGAATCCAAGCTACGCCACTTACGAATCGGAAAGAAAAGAAGATACCTGCCAATAAACCCTCATGGCGAGATAACCATTCACCATTGTCTTCACCGCCAGCCGTAGCACCTCAATTACACGCTGATACATTCAGCTCGCCGATTAGACAACCTCATAGACCGAATGCACCACGCACTCCGGGTGTAAGCGTTCAAACCCCTGCAAAAGGGAAGTCGAAAGATATCTTTGCCAGATCTGTGAAGAAAGAGAAGGATGAGATTACATGGGAAAGTGACAGCGATGAAGATGCGGGGGATATTTACAAGGAACTTGGGATGAGTCCTCCAAAGACCATCCAATTTTCTTTGCCACAATCAAGATTATTACAAACTCCTGGTACGTTGTTGACTTTTTTGGCCCGTTGGCATTGTAAGCTAATTCACCTACAGCACGAGAAGCAAGTAAAAGAATCGTCGAAGATCTTCTCACCACGGCAGGAGCTGGATTTGACAATACAGACGAACTGGATAATAGTCCCAGTATAATTGCGATGAAAGATGATTTTGACGATAGTTTTTGAGCAATTCATATTTGTTTATTGGAAATTTAAATAGATATGAAAAATTAAGAAGTCAACTTCCAATACCAAACTAGAGCTTCCAAAACGCCTTTCTCCAATAGATCCATTTCCATTTAGGAAAGGCTTCTCTTCATAAGTATCTGGCCATCATTCCAAGCACTCCCAGTTTTCCACCGCTAAACAGAAAAAAACTCCACCGAACCCCATGCCGAAGGGCATATACCATCACAATATAAACGTGAAAATTCTAAATTCCAAGGTTTCGCGGGCAAAGCACTATTCAAACAAACAGACAAATTGATCGCCGGCTATGTTTATCTCATAGCCATAATCATATATGTCTCCGTGAGTGATTGTTTAGCTGCCAATCCAATCATGTCAGCCTTCCATTCCTTCCATTCATATCCATCACATCAGGCTTTTGGGTCGAACGTACGCGTCTTCTCATTTGGCCTTGATGAAAAAGTTGACTTTTTCTCGTTTGACTTGGCTGCTTCCCTCTTCGAATGTTCTTTGTGAGAGAACTTCAATTTGAGTGTATTGATCGGATGCTTCAGAAGAGAAATGGTGGAAGTGGTGCTGAAGAGGGACGAGGTATCGTTTGCTGAAGTGAAGGTGGCAGTGGTATCTATTGAGTCTTTTGGAGAGGAGGAGGATGTGGTAGTGTAGGATTTGGAGGTGGAGTAAGAAACGGGTGTTGCTTTTCGGGATTTAGGGGAGGAGGGATGCAAGAGAGTTGGGGGCTTTTCGTTAGGGAAACCTGGGGTTGTTAGAAGGGTTTAGAGGGTGGACAATGGAAGGAAAGGGGGACAAACGGGAAGCTGGGTAGGCGGGGAATCCGGCAGGCATTTTTATGGATGCGCTGTTGAAGATGTTTGAGATGTTGGTAATGAGAGAATCTTGACTTGAAAATTTGAATTTGATGTCAGGATAGTAGTGTTGTACTTATGTGTATTGATAGCTTATATCTTATATTTGATTGATTGGTGATGACGATGATGGTGATGGACAAAAGAAAGCCTTCATAATCGAGGCATCTCTCCCTCTATATATATCCAGCCCAAACCCATAGCAAACCCATGCTCAAAAATTTGACACCAAGCCCATCCACCTCCAATAGAACCAACCCAGAAGAAGCAAACAATCATAGCAGATCGAGAATCCAGAAACCCAGCCCCGTCCCATCTCATGCAAACTCCACTCATTAAGCAACTAAACAAGCAAGCAAGTATGAGCCAAAAAGCAAAACTTCTCCCATCCCATGCATCACTCTCTCCCCTCTCAGGGCAAAAAAAGATTTTTTTACCAACCAACCAACTAACAATTCATATCAAAATAAAAAGGTTGGAATGCCGCGTCAACGCCCTTTTTTCTTAGGCCCCATTAGCTATTCTCGAAAGGGTTTGGAATAAGGCTGAAGTGAATGTGAAAATGTGAAAATCTGGTGATGAAGGGGTCGGAGTTCGCTCATTCCCTATATTTAACTTTGATTCCGTAGGTTGGTTAGTTATAGTAGAATCTGGTTATACCGGATCAAAAAAAATTGGCCAATTAGATCTAGTATAACTAGGATTCCAATATATCCAGATATTCATATAATTAATTCAATCTGATTATAACTAGTTTAGTATTATATTTTAACAAAACCCTTCAAAAAAAAATTGTAAATAGTTATGTAATATACATTTTCGGATCTTCTTGATCAAATATATACCAATTTTATTATTAAAATTGATCTATTTATATTGGAATTGATTAAAAATATCCAGTATACTAATATATAAAGGATTTCCGGTATAGCTATACAAAAATCAGTGAATTCAGAAAAAATTTCCGGTATATCCAGGATTCCGATATAAATAAATCCGGTATAACCAGGTTCTACTGTAGTTAAGCTTACTCTTGTGCTGGTTGCAGTGCAGTGGGATAAATAATTGTGGGAGCGAGGCCGGATGACTCAGGATTTAACCTATTGTTATGCCGATTATATTCGGGGAGCTTGGTTCGGGATGCGGTAAGAAGGGGATTGAGATTGAGGTGGTGTGGATTGCGGATTATGGGGATGCGTCATTTGGTGATTATGTGCTTCTTTTGTACTATCTTTTTGTTCAAACTGAGGTTAGTAAGAGGTCTCTGTTCGTGTAGCTCAAGGCTTGATGTTTCCCGAATCGATGACAACGTAGTTCCAGAGATCAAAATCCCATTTGCTATCCTTAAGCTTTCCCAATTGATATCCCCATCAATACCGCAAGCCGCCAGACAATATTCCGAGTATACATGCTCACTCCGACACAGTCAGCAAACAAACACTCAATAGCGCCGCGACGACTGATCGACCAAAACTCTGTGTATGCAGGTACGGCACCAACTATATCAAGGATGTACATTTGAATACGTATTAGTATCTACGAAGAGTGTACGATAGGTATTGCGAATAGATGAGGCGTTATGTCTTTAGCTTGCACCTAAAAGTCGGTAAAACCTCTCAAGGTAAAAGAAGATTAAAGAATGTTTATATTCTTGGATTAAATTGTGTTAGACCTAATATTACTAAAAGGGTCAAACATTCTTTTTCTTGATATGCTTTAGGTATCTGATCTACAGTATCTCGTGGTTTCTTGTGGCGATGTTCTCTGCTGCCTGGATTCTATCCAATCTATATCTGTTTACGTGGTGATAGTGATTCCCGGTGTGGGTTTTGGTGTTGGTGTCGTGGTCCTGGTATCATCATATTGCATTGCCAGCTAGATAAGGCAAGGCAACAATCATTGTACTTATTTGCACACTCACCAATTGCATATATACATACATGATTAGATCCAAGTTCGGATATTTTCACAAATATCATAAGCAAGAAAAATACTTCCTACATCGTGTAACTAAGATCTTACAATGAGTACGTATGTGTATGTGTGTGTGTGTGTGTGAATATCCAACACCGTGCCCCATCACCACTTGCACCACCCTCGCTCTGAACTCCGAGAATAGATTTCATGCCGGCGTAAAAAAATAAAATGAGAAAAGGCTTAGAAAGCTAATCCGGATCGCTGGGTCGGAAGACCTGCACTTTTTTTTAACCATATCTGCAGACAAGAAATTGGAGTAGAAAATTCGATCGTTGAAATCGTGCGATATGTCATTGTGAGTAAGACCACCGTGGACTCATTGGGATCTAGAATTCTATGGAGATATCTGACTGACTATTTATGTGTACAGCTCCACCTCTCGCTCCGCTTTGAAAGCTTACTTATGATGGACGAGTACTTCCTATATATATCTACTCGATAAAGGAACACTACAGCAATGTTTGAGCGGTAAAGTCCCGATGATATTGGATTGAATTGAATTAACCAATTAGTATGTCTGATTTGGGCATAGAGTATTAGAGTATTATGATATATCCGTGAGACAAAATTTATTCCTTTAGTCAGTCAATCAAAGCTGTTGAATGCTACCGAGGAATTGAATTTTCGGATCTCTTGAGGCTAACGAGTATTCTACCAATGCTAATCCGATGGGCGTTGGGATTTGTTCCTGTATATTCATTCGATTCATTTTCAGTGATTAAATAGTTGCTTTTCTGCCCAACCAATGGGTGATGAATCTATGGTGTATACAACAATGTGATATATTGAAGAAGTGGCTAGCTTGGTCATATGACGGAAGTTGATGACTATATCTTATCTACTACCGTAGTTAGTACGAGTACGATAATCTAAATTGTATGAAGATTTTGCACGACTTCATCAAACGTCTGCTCTTTATACTTCGGTTGCTAGCAATCTCACTATGAAATGGAAGTATTTTGGTGAAACTTGAAGTTATTGACATGCTTGAGATGGGACTCGAACAGAATCCATTCAAGGGGAGCTTCGAAAACAACATGGAGAAAACAACATGGAAAGGGTATTTAGGTCAGCCTCAGAGGAGCATACTGGGAAAAAACAGCCGCACCTATCAACCACGCGTATCCTCCGAATATTCCGGCACTTGCCTCTAATGGTCGAGAACAGTAAGTTGGGTACCCTACTTTTCGGCCACCCCTCTTTTCGGCCACCCTTTTGTTACGACGGCATCCAACATACCGCGTCACATGGTCGAAAGATCACGTGATG